>JAPZEB010000012.1:13890885-13906081 GCA_029783705.1 Chaetodon striatus
GGATTTTGGGTACTTTATACCTGCTGAGGATACACACATGCATCCTTGAAAATTCTCTGAATGAAGGACTCTGTCCTCGGGAGAATTTTAAGGATCCTTAACATTGGAACAGTCCTGGGGCGGGTTTTATGACATAGCATCCTTGAAATTCAGCCATCTAAGGATCCTTCCTGACTTTGAGAAACACCCACAGACAGAGGTAGAGATACAACACAAAAATTAGAAATTAGGACACTGAAGGCCATTCACTAAATTTACAAAAATGACACTAAGAGATTGAAAACATCTGAGTGAATGTCTGCTTTAAGAAAATTCAGTTAATATTTGTCTTTAATATTGTTACTCATATCCTGGTTTAATTATGTGGGTGAGCCATGACAGTCATTTTGGTAAATACCTTTGTTTTTGTTAGAATTACATTTATTAAAGCTGTCGACAGCTCTGTGTGTAGCTATTTATATAACTGTTACTCCATGATAAAATGTGTGACTATGAAGTGAGTCAGTAACTTCAGGTCAGGTGTGTGTGTGTGTTGCCTTTTAAATATAACTCACAATGGTTGGGAGGAAACATCAACAATCCCTTTATCATCATCTTTTGTACCATAGAAACACGTAGATCAACTTTTCATCCACAGCTTGCTGTTGGACTTTTGCCATTACGTAAATGACGTACGTAGCCTTTAACAACGGGCGTGGCTTCCTGATGCGTTTTTCTTTTCTTGGTCTGAATGCGGAAGAAAAACACGAAGCTCTGAATTCCTGATAAACTTCAATCGGACCTGAGGCGAGTTTCCACGGTAAGTCTATCATACTGACATACAGTGAGCTTAAATGGCGTGTGTGGGACAAAACAACCAGAAACTACAACAATGAGATGATTTAGAGCCATTGTTTGTGATTTCTGTCATATCATACCTGTAATGTGGAGCTGAATGGAGAAAGTGTTGCGAAATAACTGATACTTGTTGAGGCGCGAGACCACAGTTTATGTCACGTCATGATCTACGATATGTGTATTTATGTAATGTGTCTGAAAATGACTAAATACTGTCAGCATGAGGTATAGTTTTCGTATTCAAGTATTTTTTATTAGTTGTAAGAAAGTTTTAAAACAAATAAGTAAGCTTAACTTGCGTGCTTCATTAAAATGCTGTTGTATGACAGTGTTGAGGAGTAGTGAAGTATATGTAATTAAACCAGTAGTTTAACCACATAGTTTGCTGGTAGTTCAGTTATATTAATATTTGCATATGGATTCAAATAGTTGATTACTTTTTTTGCCTTTTTTAAACGTAGTTAACTACTGAAACTACAAACAATTTGGGGCTACAAAAGAAAAATAATGTTTATTTCTTTTATTATTTCTTTTATTATTATTATTTCTCTACTGTAATTGACCCCCCTTGACCTGAATTAGTCACAAGTTTTGATTTTTGCTAGTTAATAAATGTTCAGAGAGGTTGTCACATGCTATTTTAGAAGTTACCTGGCTAACTGACTCATCCTACTTGGTGCTATTCCTCCACCTGGTTTATGAAGACAGGTGTCTGACTGATGGACATTGTGTACAAACCAAAGCTGAAATTCCTGCACTCTATGTGTGACCTGTAAACAAGTGGGCAGTTTGCAGTAAAAGAAAGCATGTGACTTTTTGTCTCATGTTTTGTCGTATTTTTGTACCATACAGTATGTAGGCTACTTGTTAATATGTAGGCTACTTTTTCTAGGTAGCTTTAGGTAACCAAACTAGATTTCTGTCAAGGGTATCTTTGCTGTAGTTCAGCGTCTTTCAGTGTGAAGTAATTGCAAAACTATGCTTTCAGTGTAGCTTCCCCAACACTGGTTGTGACACCATGTACCCTTTCATAGGATTTAAGTTGATCTATACAGTATGGTGGTCGCCACAGTGTCTATACATTAGTGCTGAAACAATTATTCTATCAATGAATCATTAATAGTTTTAGTCATTAATAAATCATTTAAAGTTTCAGCATGTGAGCATTTGCTGCTTCTCTACATGTTGTGTATTGTACTTTTATTTTGGACAAAACAATTCTTTATTTATGCATATGATAAAATAAGACAAAAAGAATACAGTTACATAAAGAATGTACAGGTGGGATGAAAAAACCCCCCAGAAAGACAGGTATATATGCTCACCACCAATTTACAGACAAACATAAATATTTTTAAAATATCTAAAAAGTAACACTACAGATTTTTGGCCTTTTTATACTAAATAGTAAATTTCAGGGTACAACTCTGATAAAATCTATTGTAAAATTGGAAACTTTGAAATTGATTTGAATTTGGAGAGTTTTTGTCAAACACTTTTTACACAGCACACATATAGCAGATATAACATATATAACAACCAAATCAACACCCTCTTAAAATAATGGCCAAGATTTAGGCGAAAAAATAAATAAAAAATTAGGAAGGTGACAAAATGTGGTGACACATACAGAGGATATCATCTCAAAAACCACAGAACTACATTGTTTAGAAACGAAAGTTGAATCTACACCTACATATTAAGTTATATAATAAGTTACAGTGTAGAAACACCCCTAACAATAGTTGCTTTTAACATGTCATGTATTTATACTTAACATTCAGTGCATTTACTTTCTCATTGTTTCTGCAGAAATTTGTGTGAGACCTGAAGTGTTTGACCTGTCAGGTCAAAAATCATAACACCATGTGGCCAAATCAAGGTGAGAATCCTACTTAATAAGCGTACAGTTATTTTGTGTTAAGCCTGGTGTTTTAAATAATGATATGTGTATGTGTGCTTTTACATATCTCAGGTCCTCCCCCTCCAATGGGTACACCAAACCCTGCCTTCCCACCTGGCTACAACCCTGCATATCATACTGCACCTACAGCAGGTGTCTTCCCCCCACCTTCAGCGTACCCAGCAGGGCAATACCCAGCTGGGCAATACCCGGCTGGCATGAACCCAGGCATGGTACCAAATGTAGCTCCAGGAGGGATGCCTTATAGACCTGCAGGAGTTTATCCTGCGGCTCCAGGTGGATATCCACTAGTCCCTCCTGCTGGTGTTCACCCAGGTCCTTACCCACACTCCCCTAAAGGCCATAAAGGCCATAAAGGCCACAAAGGCCACAAAGATAAACACAAAGATAAACACAAAGGTCATTATCCTGGAGGGTTAAATCCCATGGCTGGAGCATGTGCCGGAGGATTGGCTGGAATGGGAATGGGTTTGGTCGGACATAAAGCCCACAAAAAGTTGAAGAAGATGAAGAAGATGAAGAAAGCACACAAGGGCTTCAAGCATGGCAAGGTGAGCTTTAGCTTTAAGACAGACCACGTAAGAGCTGTTTGAAATGGCTCCTCCTGTAGGTGAAGTATTAATGCCAGTGCTAGATAGAAAGATGAAACTTGAACCTGCCTACGCCCCTCAGCCTCAGGCCTCTAGCCTCATAACAGTCAGTGCTGCAAACACACACCATCACCAAACAGTTTAAATTCAGCCGTGACTCAGCGCGTGCAAAGTGCAGCAAAGCTGAAGACACACAGTGCTGTCGGGGATCAACATGGTTTAAGTTTCACTTGAAGAGGGATATTGATTATTATCACTGAGATTAATGTTATCGTCACGGCACATCAAAACCAACAATAACACATTACTGGATTGTATTATGAAACATAATGATGGATCATGAGCACAGACTAAACACTTGATTATAAATAGTACTAATGGAAAGTAATTTGTTTTCTACACCATTTGTGGTAATTAGCTGCTCAACTACAGATTTTGTTTATTGTTGATTAATCTGCAGAAGAAATGTTAGAACATAGTCAAAAAAAAAAAAAAATGCTCATTGCAGGTTCCCGCGGTCCCAAAGTGACATTTTCAAAATACTTAATTCATTTTGCATTTGGTAAAATGCATCTTAAATTAAATGAAACACTTGCTGTTCATGTTTAAAACTGTCATTTAAGATGTATTCATATGATTACATTTAAAATCCTTCTGTGTTTCTCCACAGTCCTCCTCCAGCAGCAGCAGCAGTAGCAGCAGCAGTAGCAGTGACGAAGAGTGATGCGACCAGTTCAAGACAAGGCTTTCACGGAAATGTCACTTTACAAAAGGGCAACCTCACTTTTGAAAATAAACACACTAAAGTCATATTTAACACTTATAACAGGTTGCAAAAATGAAAATGTAGAGATGCATTATATCTTAAATGGGCTATTTATACTAGAAATGCATGCGTAAGCTGTTGCATACCTTGTATTTCCTTTTTTTTTTTTTGGTTTGTGGTGTTTATATCAGATATTCCACTGTTACAGTTTCTGTACAACAGTGTAAATATGCAACAAAAATAATAATGTACAAACATATTGAAATAATCTGAAGAGGGACTGCCATAATATTTTTTAAAAAAGAAAATCTAACACTGTAATTTAATAGTAGAGCGTATGTAAATGAAGTTTTTTCTTTTCTTTTTTTTAATGAGGATTAACCTACTGTAGAGGTGGCGAGTGATACTGAATGTCTTCATTTAAGCCTGTTGATTTTTTTTTCTTCTAATTTTATGCTGACCACTACACGTGACTGCAGAAAATGGTTATTCTGCATTGCTTTGTTTCTGCACTAATCATTATTATATTTAATGGATCTTGAATTAATCTGGCTCAATAAATAGATTTATGTCAAAACTCTAAGATGTGTCGTCACTAAGATGTGAAATAAATAAAAACTGAGTTGCAGTACACTTTACGCCCACTAGTGTCCCTATAAACAAGTATTTTTATTAAAGTTTGTAAATATGAACATATTAGAAACATTACTAGGGCATACACGTTTTGTAATTTATATTTGAATACATGTAAAACACGTGGGCCCTCAGTAAATTTAAACACCAGTCGCTTCCTGCTGTGACGTTTTAAACCAGTACAACAATGTTTTTATTGTGCGCAATAACTTATTTTTTAATGATATCCTTTCTTTCCCCTGCCGTATTGTAGCACAATGTCCCACAAATGTGCCATTACATCTTTTTTCACGGACGTGATTTTGGGGCAGTCTCTGGTCAAACTCGGGATGGGGGTTTGGGTTGGGTGAAAGGGGAAAGTTCAGAGGTTATAATTTTGTTGTCTTTGTGTAAAGGAGTGGAGCTCGATCTCACATCACTCTTCCCTCTTCCCCGAGTCCTTTCTAAACTCTCCCCCGGGTTTCTACCCTCCCGAACCTCTCCCCTTCTACCCTTACAACCCCAACCCTCCCCCCGGTCACGTACCAGCACACGACTCAGGTGAGTTTTATTCTGATGTTTGGTGTTTTTATATTTTTTGTTATGATCAGAAGTATAGCGGAAAGAAATCGCGCCCAGCAGCTAGCGCCTGCTAGTCCAGCATGCTAACAGGCCGCACCATGATAAGCACGCACAGTCTGCGTACGGAGCTAGCTTAGCTAGCCACTACGAAGTTTGATTTTTAATGTTGCTTTTAAAAACGCTGTCTGCTACTTAGCGCCTGTACTTGATCAAAGAGGACCTAACTACCGTGCCACGAAGGCTGCCGATATTTGGTCAGCTACTAATAACGTTGACTAATTAAGCTAACTAGCTAGCTTTGCTAAGTAGCGCACGCATGCTCCATTCATTTTCCCAGCACGGTGAGCAACCAGCATGCTAAACGGCTAACAGACTTACAAGAAGCGTTAATAGTTAATGGACTTACTTTAAACTAGACTACACACGCGAAGTAAGCAATTGAATATCAGCTTTTCACGCCAAATATACTTGTGAATGTACTTTACGAAATCTAGGTCTAACGGTAGTGACGGGGGAGTAATTGTACGCACATTTGTTGATAAACTTGATTCATCGCTAATGATGAAGACGTCGTTAGCATACAAGCCATATGTTTTTCAGTTAGCATGGAGGTGAATTCAGTTGTAATACGCTTGTTCAGAGTCAGGTAACTTGTGTCGGAGTAGCATTGAGGTGTTTGAAAATTAATGCAGCCAGCCAGCAGCGTGTGGTTGACACAGTCAAAGTGAGTCCCGAGCTATTTTTTTTATGATTCATCGTAGTACGCATCAGTTTTCCGTTAGCATGAGCTGTGACACAGTTTTATCATCTTCTATCTGAATAGGTTCATTGAGAAGACATTTTTGTGATGAAAGTATAACCATCCTGAATTTGCACAGTGTTACACATTTTGCCATAATATGATACATGATCTGGCTTGATTTAACAGGATGTTTTATTTTATCTCAATCATTTAAGATAATTGCTTTGCGAACTAGGTAAATTGACCTCTGTGTAGTTGCCAATACTAGGATGTAAATGAAGGCTACTATTAACTCACTGTGGGTGGGAATGTTTCTGTGACTTAATGCTGACCAGAGATATTTAGTATGTACTACTTTGTTGACTGTGTTAGAGGTTTAACTTATGTTATCCCTAATCTGCATCAATGTTAAGTATTATTTTATCTTCACTGAGTTGCAATTCAGTCTTCAGGCATGATCATCCTTTGTATATAATTTCTTGTCTGCTATGTGCCTGTTTAGATCCATCTCGGTGACCAAAGACCCCAGTTCTGTACGGACACCCAGGTTGCAGTTATGGACTCCGGTGTGATTGAAGGAGGCCTCAATGTCACCCTTACCATTAGGCTGCTCATGCATGGCAAGGTGAGGTCACCCATCAGCTGCTTGTGTCGGCAATCTAATAGTCTATGACATTATATTTATGGAAATGAAGCTCCCTGGGGATGTATAAAGGGCAGGGACTATGTGATGACTAAGGGTATTGACTGGGTGATGGGATCCTGTGTCACAAAGACAAGTGGAGTGGTGTTTTGGCATGTTACTCTGTTCAAGCTTTTGTTTCCGAGACTGCATTTGCCTCGTGTCTAAATGTGTTATCTCCCAAGTTGGATGCATTTTGCTAGAATATGAATATGTTTCTCTTGGCTGCTAATCAGTTATTTCAGAAACAAAAAGGGCTCTTTTACTGAGAGTTAAACTCATTGCCCTCTCCTGCATGCCTCTCTGAATAATCACAGAGCAGCTTGAAAGATCAAGTTATATCACAAGCTGCCATTTATGCATTGGACACCTTTACAACCACAGAAATTTACAACCAGGAGGCACGACACTGCATTTGCTGTTGTCACCAATCCAATCAGGCTTTCACGACAGCAGCATAGCCACATACTTGTTGCATCTTTGAGTCCCACTGTGGCCTGTTGTTTTTGTTGTTGTTGTGTTTTCAAATGCTGAGATGCCACATGGCAAGAAGTGCCTGCTCAAAATCCGACTCTGACACGTCATCTTTTACCGCAGACATACCAAATTGTGATGCATCCAAAAAATGATCCCCCCCAAATCTCTGTTAGCTCATAGCATCCCAAAAGAGGGCCCAGCTCTAGCTAGGCATCAGCAGCCTACAGATACTGTGTGCTTGACTGCATCCTGGATCTCTCTGTGGTCAACAGCACCATCTTGAGCCTGTGTGGGATGAGACAGAAATAAAAACTGCTGGGGAATTCTTGATGGATCAGGCTGTTTGAGTGTTTACTGTGCTTACAGTGACAACTGTTCCTCTTGTCCAAGCATTGGGAAACCATACAGCCTCATTTATTGAAGTGTTGTCATTGCCTGGTAAACGAGGCTAGCTGTAGCCAAAGGGTTAGGAAACAATGGCAGGTGTCAAAAGATGATTAATCAGTCTAATAAAATTGTATCTGTTTTTCTGTTTTAGGAAGTTGGAAGTATTATCGGAAAGGTAAGCTGCTGTAAATACAGATATTTTGATTGTCTGTCATGATTTGAAGATCTGTGTGTTCGAGTCAAAATGACTCTGACTGTAATGTGATTCTCTTGTTGATAGAAAGGTGAATCTGTGAAGAAGATGAGAGAAGAGGTAAGGTCCTATTTATTTACTTGATACAAAGAAAAGGGACATAACGTTATGAATACTAAAAGGCCACAGTTAGCAGATTGGCACAGTTTGTCTTAACAATAGGAAGCCTTCCAAATTGCTTCCTTTAATTTCTTGCTTTTCTCTTTGTCTGTAGAGCGGGGCTCGCATCAACATCTCTGAGGGCAATTGTCCTGAGAGGATCATTACTTTGGCAGGTCCAACCACCGCCATCTTTAAAGCATTCTCCATGATCATTGAAAAGCTGGAAGAGGTAGGTCATAATATATGCTGACTAATGGATTCACAGGTCAGCAGCAACCATCCCAAACGCAAACGAAATTAACCTTCTTGTTTATATCTTTTCCCAGGACATAAGCAGCTCAATGACAAACAGCACAGCTACCAGCAAGCCCCCAGTGACCCTACGTATTGTGGTCCCTGCCAGCCAGTGTGGCTCTCTCATTGGGAAAGGTGGCTGCAAGATCAAGGAAATTCGAGAGGTATGCAAAGAAAAGAGAGTGAAATACAAAACCATGCAAGCCCCATTCCCTTCAGCATTCGCTTTCTACCTGTGGAATTCAGCACATCAAACACGGATACACTAAAGGTCATTTTACTCCCTGTTTTTGTGTTCCAGTCAACTGGTGCTCAGGTACAAGTGGCAGGAGACATGCTCCCCAACTCCACAGAGAGAGCCATCACCATCGCTGGTACTCCCCAGTCGATAATTGAGTGTGTGAAGCAGATCTGTGTGGTCATGCTTGAGGTAAGTGGACTCATAAAAGCTGTGAAGTAAATGAAGTGGCAACTGTTGACCCGTAAATGAATGATGTGGAATAGTGTGATCTTTGGGTTTTTGGCTACTGCGTGTTGGGTTTGGACCAGGGATTTCTGGAGCCAATCCTACAGGACTGCAGCTGTAATATTTTACATATATTGTAAAATCACAAAAGGGCAATGTACAGAAAATTATGGAGGACTGTAGTATTGGCCATACATTTATAAACCAACATGTTTGAGCTGCTTAATAAATTGAAAAGCTTCACAAATTTTCATTTTAATTACATTTTTTGTCTGTCTTTTTTTTTTTTTATTTATTTTTTTTGGCTTAATTTGTGAAATGGCAAAATGCTGCTCCCACAGGAAAATATAAACATCAGATTGAGACTCTACACTGGATGGAACTCACAGTACTGTGGTTGGGATTTGGGGGGAAAAAACAAAACAAAAACTAAATTGAGCGATCCCCTGCATAGTGCTGTGGCTTTTTTACAGGTTCTCTATGCGATACTCACAGCACTAATATAGCAGCAAACCAGTTTTTGCTATGTAAATACATAGTGGAGTAATGGCGTCTTGAGCAGAGAATGAAGTCACACTCCCTTTGTGCGTGTTGTAATTCGAGCTTCTCTGTGTTTTGTTGTGGTGAGATGGTCGGGCCGTGCATAGACATTAGTGCATATGTGTATTCCACAGGCTAACTTTAATGTAAACCTATGTCTGGGTATGCACATCAAGAGCACAAAAAACTGGAGTCAAATTCCATGTGTGTACTCAGCAACTTGGCCATTAAAGCTGATGCTGTTTCCAAAGTACAGTTATTGCTAGTACGAGCAGTGGTGTACTACATGTGTAGTATAAAAGATTCTAACACTATTATTTTAGATTTTTCAAGAATTGTATGATGACATTGGTGGTAATTTAACCACACATCCACCCTCTCTATCTCCTCTACAGTCTCCCCCTAAGGGGGTCACTATCCCCTACCGACCCAAGCCTTCAGGATCCCCCGTTATCTTCGCAGGCGGACAGGTATGTAAAACATGGGATGCCACCTTTTGTATTCATGATGTTTTGGGACGGATGCTCTGAGAACATTTAAGTTCCCACTGGTAAGCAGTGATACAGTGTATCTGTCTAGGGCTTTTATTGTGAAAGGTAAGAACAGAAAGATTGAAGCTGTAACAAACATAATTAACGTGAATTGGTAGTCGGTAGGTAGTACCAGCATAACTCTGTCTGTACCCTTGGAAGTGCTGGGTTCGGTTTCCAGCCCTAGTATTTATTGCCCCAATTGCGTATCTGTGCAGAATATTATATGCATGGAAATGTGTATTGAAAGGCTCTGAAAATTACACCTGTGTATGATTGAGCAAGGTCATAACAGTAGCTGTGGAGGGTATTCAAGTTTAGAAAATGGCTGAGAGCTGATTTTGCTAACTGTTTCGAGAGAGTATCAACAGCTTCAGTAGTCCAGTGACCAAAAGTATTTTCCCAAGAGGCAGTTTGTCACAAGACCTTCTCTTTGTGCATTTCCCCAGAAATTGTTTTCTTGTTTTGAGCATTATTTTCTCAGAAGTGTGTTGGCCTGTTTCCCGCTATTGTTGGTCTGAACCACAATGCTTTCTGACGCTTGTTGGCTTAACATTACAAGATCTTTGATCTTTCTAAATACCTATTTTACTTTAATTCCTTTGAAAAAGTAAATCTCTCCTTTCAGTTTTCCCTAATTCCACTATGTCTCTGAAGACTTCTTTTTTTTCCCAGAAATGTGGAGACTTTGGACAAGACATATGTGTTGATACTCTTAAATGATGCTAGTTCAGGCTTTGATGTGTTCGGAGTCTTCAAGGGGGATTTATATATTAGTAGAGACGTAGCTAGTGAGGTAACTTGACCAAAATCACAATCAGATGTGAGGCCTATGAAAGCTTTGTTTTCATTTGTTTCAGGCATATGCCGTACAAGGACAGCACGCGATTCCACAGCCAGATGTAAGTGCAGTAGACATTTTTACATGACCCCCCCCCCCACCCCACCCCTACCACACCCACCCATAATTACAACTGTCCTCTTCCAAAATGTGCATACTCCCCGCCCACCCACGCCTCATTTTACAGCCTATAACTGTAGCTAAACTTGCCCATAATTTTAGTTTTGACCTACTATTATTAGGCTTTGTAACCATTTAGAGAGCAGCAGTGTTAGTACTTCATGTTTGTGTAATTTCTCAGTTGACTGGCAGTCAGTTCTTAATTAGACTGACATTTGTTGTTTGTGTTTGTCCAGACTCTCCACTGTTCATGAATAATTATCTGTTCCTGCTGCTCACTCCTGTCTGCTTTTTTCCCTTTTTGTTCTGTCTTGTTTTACATGCCTCATTCATTAGTCTGTCCCAGATAAATATGTCGGGCTTTTCTCCCCCCCTCTTCATTAACCCTTCATTATTACTGTGTGCTCTGCTCACTAAATTAATCTTTCTCTCTCTTTTTAATGAGCTTTAGATGTTCCATCAGGAGCATTGGATGTGATAGTGTTTATTATTAGTCTCATTTGCCACTGAGTATTGGCAACAGAGCAAAGTAGTCAGATATAATATAAAACATGGTCATTATTTATATTCTTCAATGTGATTATGTTAATGTAATTAGTTTCTCACTGTCAGGACAGTTTTTGTTTATTAAGAGTAAAATCTGTTTATAGAGTGACACAGAAACCTGTCATCTCTTAAAGGTACAGTTCAACCCAAAATCAAAAACACAAGTTTTTCCTCTTAGCGCTGTTTATTAGTCTAGATTGTTTCGGTGTGAGTTGCAGAGTGTTGGAGATATCGGCCTGTAGAGATGTCTGCCTTCTTTCTTATATAATAAAACTAGATGTAACCCAGCTTGTGGTGTGACATTTGAAAAACTCATCAGCAACATCCCTGTCCAGATATCATGACCCACTTACTCAAGATAATCCACAGACCTTGTTGTGAGCCATTTCATGTAGGAACTATTTTCTCTCTACCAGACTACACCCACCAACTGTATCACTGTAAAAAGGAAGCCTCTACTCATGGACATGAGGCTCGTGCTTGTGGCAGCATGAGATGAAAACATTAATGTCATCCTCCCCGCCTGAGCTGTAACATTAGCTTGCTCTGTGGTGCTGGGTGAACTAAATGTAGAAGCACGCTTCCTTCTGTGCGGTGGTACGGTGGGCAGGTGTGGTTCTGTAGACAGAAAATAGTTCCTACATGAAACTGCTCACAACAAGAGCTGTAGATTATCTTAAGTGACAGGGTAACAAGCTGAGTGCCATCTAGTTCCATTATATTCAAGAGAAGGCAGACTTCTCTATGGCCAATATCTCAGACGCTCGGAAACTCGCACCAAAACAATCTAGATCAATGTCCACTACAGGTAAGAAGAAAAATGTATGATATTTGGGTGAACTGTTCCCTCAGATCTTCCTTCCAGTTATAGTGGTGATAACTAGCAAAGTGTGATGCTAAGTTGAGGTAGTCATGTTTGGGTCTCTACTTGGTGATGATTAGAAGATCACTTGCATATTGGGAGCTCCCTTTCTTGTGTATTGTGACCCTGCCCTGACCCTGAAGACAGCGAGAAATCATTACCAAGAGATGCAGCCTGCACTTTGGAGGAATACTTACGGGGTACCCCACATAGACCAGCCATAAAACACACCGATTATCAGACACCTGAGTAGAGCTTTGTGAAAGGATAAGAGATCTGCACACCATAGTGTTTCTTTGTGGAGGTTCTTTGTGTAGCTGTCTGTACTGACTGTGATTTGTTTTGTTCTGTTCTTCCCTCTTCCTGTGTTTTCCATTTCCTCCATTTCTCTCCCTGCCTTCTCTCTCACTCTCACAGTCTTCCTCTGCTGCTATCTCTCCACAGCTCACCAAGCTTCACCAGCTGGCTATGCAGCAGAGCCCCTTCCCCATCGCACCAAGCAACCAGGGATTCACTGGTATGCAGCACAGCAGGGCACATCCGCTTTCAATGCAGCATGTTGTCAACATGTTGTTTTTTAAGCTTTACATTGTAATGTTGTGTCTGACTGCCTTATATTAAAAGATGCTCTAAATATTTTGTCCATCTCATTGGCATATAATACATTATAATGTAATCCAATACAAAAACTCCTAACTACACACCAGAATGGAGGGGAGAAGGCGGTAGATCTTCATCTTACAGTTTCAACAAAGTTAGGATGGACCGGATCGAATGAGAGCATGCCTCACTGAAATACACTGAATATATGAGTGCCCTAAATATCACATCCTTTTATTTCTATAATCACTACAGTTTAACGTTATCTTTGAGTGTTGTGTTCACAGTCTGGGATAGTGATGTATTTGTTCCTGATCACTCAGTGTGTTGCACATTTGTATCTCTGGCTTCAGAATAATCTTTATTTTTTTTAACTCCCCTTGTTGGAATTTAGGGCTTTTTACCTCTAACTTCTGAATACTAATAAAACCATTTGATGTTCTGTCATCAAAGTTCTCCACACTGCATATTGCATGCTGATTGATTTGCACATTTGAACTTTTGGTTATTTATTCATTTCTGGTTATCATTTTTCTTGTTTGTTTTTCAGGGATAGATGCTTCTGCTCAAACCAGTTCCCATGAGATGACCATTCCAAATGATGTAAGTCCTCAAAAGTCACTTTTTATTTCTGTTAAATAGTTCAGAGTCAATTTATATGGTCTAATCCACAATTCACGTATAAAGAAAGCTGTGTCTTAATGTTAACCATGTTTGACTGGGATTAAAAATACAAAAAAAGCTTAAAAAAAAAGAGGTATATGACCATCCTCTATGTGCAAAAAGCTTTATTCAAGCTAGGGATGCAACAATTTACTGTCTGTACATTGGTATCGGCAGATATTCACCTTTTTAACTGCCATTGGCCAATCAGCAAATAAATGACATTCATCGATGGCAGTGGCCAATGTTTTTCTGTTGTATTAAATAAATTTTGTGCAGGCTAAAAAGTAAGATTCAACACTAATGGTGTCCCAGAGACAATAGAAAATGTGTTTGGCATGAACAGATATCTTCCCTGGAACACTATCAGGAGTCACTGTGGCAGTAAACTCACTATTGTTGCGTCAGAGAACGCACCCTATTGTTTCCCTAATTATGCCACAGTGTGAACAACAACTCTGTGTTGACATCGCCAGGAGGAGAGCTAGTTAACGTCAGGTGTTAGCAGCTGGTGGAGGTTTCATTATGTTACATTATAATTCGTTTAAGCTCTAGTCAAGTAAAGAAAGTGAATATTATTGTTCTCATAATGTGTTCAAATATAATCTTGTATAATTTAGTTTTTGGTGAGAAAAAACAGTTTTTTTGCAGGGTGAATCTGTTGTTTTCGTGGCGATATAAACTAGATATTACAGAGAGAATTGTGATGTATTATAAAAAGTAAAAAGGCTTTTAAAGGAGTGCTTTGAAGACATTTTCATGTGAAAGGTTCCTTCAAAGGTTATGCTCAGCCAAAGATAGTGTAATGAATGGCTGACTGGCTTTAAAACAGTTCACTCTTTTTTTTTTTTTACATTTAAGATTTTTTTGTTTTGCTGGCACAAAAGGGGGAACAAATAACAACATAAACAACAACAGCAAAAATCCGTATCGGCCCAGAATTTCACAATCAGTGCATTCATAGCCCGAGTCATGTGTTCATTGTGTCATCTAGAGTCTGTTAAGTATTCCCATCACTAAACGTTCCCGCTCTTCCCCACTGCAGCTTATTGGGTGCATCATCGGCCGCCAGGGAGCCAAGATCAACGAGATCAGGCAAATGTCGGGCGCCCAGATCAAGATTGCGAATCCAGTGGATGGATCGACTGACCGCCAGGTCACCATCACGGGCTCGCCTGCCAGCATCAGTCTGGCGGAGTACCTCATCAACGCCAGGTGAGATAACCAGTTAAATACTACGCTAGCTCCCGACAGGTGATTGATTCAGTCACAGGCTTTAAAAGAAATCGTTGAATGTGTTGTGCAGTCACAGTTTGTTTAAATTGTAGTTTATAAACGGCATAAAAACTACACTGGCTTTGGTCTAACTCATCAGATTCTTCCTGATGTCACAGTCCTACAATAAAATAGATTATGTAGCTGATATCATGTAGATACATGACTGGCCTATCTGCTGCTACTTTTCTAGTTTGGATTTGTGTTCAAATTCAAATGATTTGGTTAATGGTATTTTTGGCTACTGCTAATCATCACTGGTGTTGCTAGCTCTCTGTCAGTCTGCACTTGTGCTTTTTCCCTGATTCTACCCTTCACTTGGCTCCACATCGATCCATCACTAGAGATGTGATTTTTTTTATTTTTTTTTTTATTTTATTTTTTTAATCCTCTGTTTACTTTTTGGGTTGACACATTCATTTCTGATGAAGCTCGTTGTCTTGTGTTTTGATCACATCCCTGAGTGATTTCCCCCTCACACCGCCCGCACCCCGCCGCCGACCCC
>JAPZEB010000012.1:13915468-13935491 GCA_029783705.1 Chaetodon striatus
ATACTGGAGCAGTTTAAAAAACTGATGGTCCATGGAGTCACTTAGACAGAAAAACATGGCAAAATAGGGCTCAGGTTGAAAAATACCACTCTAAGTTACAACAATGTGATAATATTCATGCTAATAATAATGCCTTCGTCTGTGTCTCTTCAGCCACATACGGCATTACATTGTGAATATAAGGATCGCACTTTACTGTGTGTTGCTAATATTCACATTCTGTGTGTTAACGGCCCTGCACACACACAAGTGTTTGAAATGTAAATTTATAATTGTGTTAGGAAGATGAACTGTTTTATATGGATACACAGATGGAGATGTAAATAAAGTAGATCTTCAATAATTATATTCAGTGTGCTTAACAACTCGTACCGTCTCCTTGGCAACTCCACTTCGCTGTCCACTTCTCCTTCCTCTTCCTCTGATGACACCCCACGTCTCTGTGGAGAAAATTAACAGCATGTATGAAACCCAGCGATTCCCTGTCTCGGTGCACACTCACTACCCTAATTCCTGCCAAGATTCCTGAGCCGTCTGGTAAGATATGACCCTGAAGACACCCTGGGTGCAAACTGTACACGGTGCCACTTTAAGGAAGCCAAAGTTACCGAGGTTTGGAGATGACTGAATCATCAATGTCTTTGGATACTTATACATGTCCATCACTCATCTCTAACTTGTGGAACATTCAAATACTGTCAGCTAATGCATGAAACAGAGAGCTGAAGTTGCGACTACAGCTACTGACAAATGCGCAGGTGGAAGTAACCACTAATTAAGTGGCCTGTAATTAACCACTTAAACGTCTGTGTGGGTTTTTTTTTGTGTGTGTGTTATCAGTATTTGTAGCATAAAAATGAGGATTGTACTTAATGGAGTGGTGGCAATTATATTCAGAAAATTATAGACCACAATGTTTTTACTATCTGGACTTAGTTAGTGTCAATTATTACGGCAAATCCATTAAATTATCATAGCATGAGAGCATTTTTCTCTTGTTTGACAGCTCTACAGATGCTGATTTGAACCAGTGCAGCAGATTGAGTCAAGACAGAGATAGAGATAAAGGACAGAGAAGGGTTGGCTTAACTGGCAACAAATGAAATCAAAATGGTTGCATTTCACCAAAGCCTCTTGTGGCTAATTAAAGGTCCAGTATGTAGGATTTAGTGGCATCTATCAGAGAGGTTTCAGAACTGAAACTTCTCCTGCACGCAAAGCACGTAGGAGAACTACAGTAGCCCATGCTAACACGTGAATGGCCCTGTGTGGAGCTACTGTTTGATTTGTCTGTTCTGGGCTACTGTAGAAACAACATGGCAGACTCTGTGGAAGAGGATCCGCACCGTGTGTAGATTTAAACAGCTCATTCTAAGGCAACTAAAACACAACAATTTCTTAGTTTCAGGTAAACTAATGAAAACATAGAAATGACTATCATGTACCATTTCTGCTGGTAGATGCCCCTAAATCCTACACACTGCATATTTCATCTTTGTTCCCTTATAAGGCAGACGTCAAAATGATTTCATAAAAATGGGCCAAGAATAGATGCTGCCTTGTCTCACTGTGTCCTAAACAATGCTGTAAAATTCTCACCTGACTGCGCGTGACTGCTGCTCTGTAGAGCAGTGCTGCAGGAGTGAGGCGCTGACTTCTGGGTGATCGTGTGATCACAGTCCCATCCTCCTTCTCCTCACCCTCGTGGGAAACACGGGGGTTCCCGAGCACAGATGCCCTCCCTGCAGCTGCTCCCCTGCCGCACGGCGAGTCAGGGCTACTGGAAAACGGAATAGAAGCTGCGTCCTCGCTGGGCGTGTCACTGCGTGGAGGTGTTTCTGCCAGGTCATCTGTCCCTACACCCACATCCGGCCCCTCCTCTGGCCCTCCAGTCCTTCTGCTCTCCCCCAGCCCAGCTGAGGCGCTCTGGCTGCCCGCTCTGTCTAGCCCCGGCCTGACCTGCCCCTTCCTCCGCCCTTCAGCTTCCAACGTGGTTGAAATGAGATCTGGGCTCGAAGAGTACATCTTCTTGAGCAGCAGATCGTGCTGGAGGCCCCTGAGAGCTGCACTGGGGTCTAGGTGCTGCTTGCTGCTGGGAACAGATGAGGTGGCGTTGACCATGGCTAATGAAGAGGAGAGTGTGGCTTTCAGCTGGGCCAAGTCCCCGCTGCTGCCTTTACCAGCCTTCCTGTAGCGGGGTTTTCCTCGGCGTGAGCGGCCGGGGGAGGTAGAGCCCTTGTTGGGGATTGTGACCTGGGTCATGGAAGAGTCCAGTTTGGGGAGGATGACCTCTGACTTTAGTAAGTCTGGCCTGGAGAGAACAGAGACAGAATAAATACAAAACAGGGGGAAAGAATAAACTTTTAAATGCATTCATTAGCAGACAGACTCTCATCTTCACCATATAAACTGAAGGATAAGGCTGGTAATATTCTTTATTTTTCTTATTGTCAACAATTCCCCTATGAATACTGTCTACATGACACAAAGGACTTAGTAATAACTTTGTTGACATGTGAAATACTTGTTAATAAGATCTATTTAATGTTGATTTTGGTCTCTTCATGGGATTTGTTGACAATAAAAAGCTATAGAATAGCACCTTTAACGTTGCCTTGGAGTCTACATAATATTCAAGATAAAATAAGACAGATAAAACTTTATTCATCCCGAGGGAAATTGCTGTGCAGCAGTCACTAAACAAAGTGGGAAGAGTGCAAATACATATATATATATTCAAGGGCAACTTGATCGAACCATCCACAAATAAATGCTGCACATTTAAATAACTGCCCGCCGTCTCACCTCTTGCTGTGTGAAGGCAGCTTCTGAGGTACGTTACGTTTCTTCATGAGCTTCTCCATGGAGTTGGAGGAGGCCGACTGTCTGGAGCTGTGGTGCTTGAAGCAGCCGGGGTACTTCTTGTCCAGTGACTGCTCCCTCCTGATGTTTAAACACAGAGCCAATACTCGTTTAATGGATGTCAATGGATACTCAGTGTGGCATAAGAGAGCACTTTGTTACATTCAATGGCCCTGTGTGACTGGGTGTAATGGCCCCTCATTTCACATCACGGATGACCTTTTCCATGCTCTCCCATTACAACAACACTGCTTAACTAATGTTGATGGTTAAAGCTATTAGAGCAAAGTATTTGAATAATTACAACCCTAGTTTTGCTGTGGCGACAGTGCGATGCATTTTGCACTGACTAGAAAATGACTTACATGTGTTACTTTGGCTGTACTTGTAAAAGGCTTTTCACTCTGACAGAAGTTGAGTAATTTGGCAAAGAGAAATTCGGAAAATGTCCAAATGTGCAAAGGGCATACTTATGCAAACAAGCATTTTGTATTTTATGTTTTTAATTAATTTAGAGTACTTTGTATAGACTTGTTTCACTGTTGATCAGTGCCAAAAGCCCCATTAAATTCCCTTTGACTGAATGTCGTGGAGTAATAAAACACAAAAACTTCCAAGGGGTTTACAGGTACTATAAATCAACGGATAATTTTCATACTTGTGCAGTTCTTTCTCTTTGATTTCCAGCTGCAGCATGATGGCGTTGAGCTCCATGTAGAGATTGTTAGCTCTCTCCAGCTTCCTCTCGTAGTGCTCCCGGATGTCCAGCGCATGTCTGCGTGGAGAGGGAGAAGGGCTTTAATACATGTGTCTACTAACATAATTGTTTGGTTTTCTCAATGGTTACTTTATCCTCATGTCTTTGTTAGTGGTGACGCTTTTTTAAAATCCTCTTTGTGTGTCCATGTTATAATTTCTTGCTGACCTGAGTTCCTCCCTGCGTCGTTTGATCAGCTCCTCATCCAGCCTGTGAAGACACGTCCCCTCAGACTTGATCTTCTCAAAGTGGTGCCTCACCTCATCCCTCCACTCCGCCTGGTGAGACACATGAAACACATCCATTAGAGCATGTATAAATGACTTACAGTCACTCAGTGTTTCAGCATTTCACAGGTACACTAATAAAAACAGTAGCGATGCAGACAAGCAAACGAGTGTCTGTGGTTAAAAGGGTTCAGATAATTTAAAACTACAAATGGTGTCTCCTCCATCTTCTGATATTACTACTACCACCACTACTACTACGATCAATGCTTCTACTCCCAAGCCTGTAATCTAGGCAGTGCAGGGTTGCGGTCCAAAAGTAGACCACATGTGACTTGCAAACGCATCAACCTTGTAAAAAAAAACACACTTAATTTTTATGTACAGTGAATTTCCAGTACAGAGCTTTTATTTTGAAGTACTGTTTCCTGCTGTAGAGTGAGCGAATAATGATGCTTTGTAGACTTGGAAACTGCTGCCATTCCTGTGTTTTCCACTGGGATAATAAAGTATGACTAGACTTCATTTGAGTAATTATATCACCGGCAAATGATATCAATATTGAGAATAAACTTCATTGCACCTTGATAGAGTAAAAAAAGCTCTTAATTTGCAGAGCGACTGAGGCTTCTTGTGCATCATTGAAACAGAACCCATTAAGCTGTCAGAAGATAATCAATACACAAGGAGAGAACTGAACATGAACCGACATGACATGAGCACAAAAAAAAGATGCAGCGTGGGCATTTTCTTGTACACAGCGGAGCGTGACAGCTGTTATCTGATACCTGTCATATCAAAGGACAAAGGAAGTTTGATATATGAGCGTGTGCACGTACACGCGTGTGCGTGTACCACTTGTGTGTGTGTGTGTATTTCTGTCTGTGCATGAATGATGCTCTTCTTATTAAGCTAATGGACTCTTGTGCGCACTCCTCTATGCCTCCAGTCCCCTCTTTCTCCTCTCTCTTTGCTCTCTGTGCCCTACCATTAAAGCAATCAATACACTCCAGCAGCAAATACTTCTTTCTAACGTCACAAGAAAAATCCATTATGGGGCAGAGAGGAGAGAAACTGGGGAGGGTTGCAGTAGGGGGGAAGGGGAACAGGGAGAAATAAAGGATCAAGGATAAGTGGAGAGAGTGAAAGAGGTTTGTATTTTGCATCATGAGGTATAAAAGAAGGAGGAGGCAGTGGGTTGTTGCGAAGGGGAAATTAAATCTTATTCAGTTTGTGTGCTTGTGTGCCTCACAATTTTACATGCTTGAGTTATAAATGGATCTGTGGTTCTGCATGGCTGGGTAAAGACATATCTTCCACACAATTATACCTCTCCTGTCCTTCATCTGTGTGGGTTCGCAGTGGTCGTGCATATTTGTCATTGGCCCGACCCCTCCATCCCCCACCCTGCCACAGGCACACCCTCCCTCTCAATCACACAGACCTTTTCTATCACGCCTTGATATAAAAGAGGTCAAAAAATGTCCCACATGTGACAAAGAACAAAGACCAAGAAACCAATAATATGTTGTGACTGAGAGGACAGGTATTATTAGTGGGCTCCCGAGAGGCCTGGGGCCCCCGGTGCAGCTGCACTGCCTGTAGTTACTGCAGCAGACTGGAAACAAATGGCAGCGGGCTGACAGCAAAATGAGTATTAGAGATACTGGCCACTGTTGACAGGAGGAAGAGACATACAGAGCTCATGTGTATCTAGTCTGATGTCTATTTATTTACATTTATCTGACAAGGGAGTCTGTGACTTGAGAAATTATGGTTATAAATTAAATTTGTCCTTATTTGTACATCTACAGTGATTAAACAAGACTGTGAATTAAGTGCTGTTTGACGTCATCCTTCCTTTCTCTCTCTGCCTTTCCCTGTAATGTCTAAACTGTCTATCTAAAAATGTAATTAAATCAAGTTTTACCCGTCACTAAGATATCAAAGTAGCTTCTGACTGTTGGCAGAGATAAAGGAAGCATACCTGAGACTGAAAGTAGGTTTCTTGTGGAGTCGATAAGATATCTGCTGAGGCGATGTCCAGATGCAGGAGAATCTGTCGGAATGAAGGCCTGTTTCTTGGCTTGCAGTTCCTGTGGACAATTTCAACAAATGTTTTGTCAGAGGTGCAAAATAGACTAGGGATGTACTGAATGTCTTTTTTTTTAATCTATTGAGGTTCTTGAATGAAGCTTGAATGTCTGTCACCATATTTTATGACGTCATCATCCTAAATTAAAAATTAAAAATCCTTGAACACAATCCTCAGTTTCAATTAAATAATGCAAAACATTTAAAAGGGTTTGTCCTTTTGATTTTTTAATAATCAATTGCACTTTCTTTAAAGGAGCAGTGTGTAACATTTAGAGGGATTTAGTGGCATCTAGTGGTGAGGAGTGGTAAGACTGCAATCGGCTTGAACTTCTCCCTGTGTTTATTGTTCAGGAGGTTTTTACCAGGAGCTGAATTATCTGCAGAGGTCTCCTCCTCTCCAAAACAAATGTACCAAGGGTCTCATTTATGAACATTACATATGCAAAAAACGAGACTTGAAAGAGGTGTACGCCACTTCCCATAGAAATAGTTGTGATCTATAAAAACAAACTTGTTGGGAGAAGCTTATGACCTGTGCTTGGAGACTGGAAATTGGCAACACAGACGGTGAGGTGGAGGCCTGACTGTAGAAATCGTTAAATATTTTTTGGTGCACGTCATTTTTAGGTTTTGTCTGTATGTACATTTTTAGTATGGATCACGCATCCTACATTTTATAAATGAGACCCCTTGTGGTTAAAACCGGTAAAAACAAATAAAAATAAAATAAAGCACTTTCAAGTTCTCCAAAACAAACGGACCAGGTGATTAAAACTGCTAAAAACACTGAATAAAGCAGATATAGATTTAAAAAATCTGTGTTTTTCTGATGCTGCTCATTATGGAGGGGCTGCTAACTACAGTGGCCGACAGGAAAACTCAAAAAGCCCCATCTAGAGCCGGTGTTTGGTTCCTCCTCCGTCGGCCACTGTAGAAACATGGTGGGCTCCATGAAAGAGGACCCGCTCCCACTGAAGAAGTAATGGCTCATTGTATAGTGATATAAACACCATTCTTATTTTTAGGTGATTAGACACTAACGAAACACACTTTTTATATTTTATTCCATTTCTGCCAGTATATCCCTCTAAATCCTGAACACTGTACCTTTAATGAATACATGTAAATTATCTTGCTGTTGTGTTTTGTTGCGAAGCTTTGTACTTTTTGGTGCAGCCTTATAAGAAACATGGAAGAAATTGACCTTAATAAATACAGACCTTAGTAAAATAGACAAATTTTACTCTCTCAGCATTCCTACAGCTTATAAATTCATTATATACTCAGTGCTGATGCTTCAACTTTCTTTTTTCATATCATCCCTCTTTCCTGTATTTCTCTCTGCCTCCCCCTTCCTTCCCCTCCCCTCCACTCACCAGCATTGCCGCAGCAGCAGTTTGAAGCTGTCTGGGCAGCTATCAGGAACAGGCAGGTGCAGACTGTTGTTGCCCACTCCCCAGATGATAGCGGAGGAGTCCACATCCTTATAGGGCACCTCTCCCGTCAGCATCTCCCACAGCACGACACCAAATGACCTGCAGAGATATGTGGAATAGTTAACTTTCAGACACACTGATGAAGATGTGAAGTGAACTGATGACGGGAAGTGTGATTGAAATGCCACACGTTTAACTTTGCGGATATAAACCTTAAGATTTAGATTACCACAACGTATATCTGATGGATTCGTTATTACTGTCAAAAGCCTTTGGTACTATGCAGTTTTGTCACTGCTAACAATTCTCTATCATTGGGATCATGTTAATGAATGAATAACATTTAAACAGGGAATAGACAAATAATTACAGTATGTTGCTGATTCACAGTAACTTCTTCTTTGTACATACGCATATGTTGTTTTTATTGATGCCCTGATGAATAAATCACAGCTCCAAAAAATACAGTAACTGGTGACGAATGGATCCAAAACATGTTGCAGTATTTCACTACACTTCAGTGTTTCATTGATGACATCCAGCTCTACCTCTGTTTGTTGGGGGAGCAAGACTGCGGGGCCCATGGGGAGGGTAACTAAGGAAAGTCTGTTGTTGGCTGGTGACTCTCTGGGTTGCCATAGTGACCATATACAGTATCCAAGGCGCCAATAGCATCACATGCAGCATTGAGGAGGTGTTTGAGGTTGTGTTTATATGCGTATTTTTAGCGTCTCTCCATCTCCTTGTTTATGATTTGTGATATACGATGAGAGACTTAATTTCAAGGCAATGCACGTGTAGTTGTTTGTTTGTTTGTTTGTTTTTTACCATCAGGTTAAATATTAGCTGTTAACTAGATGATGGATAACAACTAGGTTATTGATTTATTTCTGTGGTGTAATATCATTCAGTAATACAACGATTGTCCCATTTGTCAATTCAGTGTCTTGAAGCAGTAACACAAAAATGCAGAAATATGTAATTATAAATACAAGTGCTGCAGTACACTTCAAATAGGGCTGCACACCATGTCAGTTCTGGCACTTTTCATTTGAAGACACAAATTCCACTTTTGTCATGAAATGAACTTTGTTTAATCATTTTATTCACAAACCCAGCAGCTACATAATCAAGTGAAACAAGTACTTGCTACTTAGGCTACATACTTTTTTTCTGTTTCCCCCTTTTTGTGATTGTTTTTTTTTTGCTCTCCTTAAAGGTCCAGTGTATAAGATTTAGGGGGTTTAGTGGCATCTAGCGGTGAGGTTTGCAGACTGCAATCAGCCAAAACGTCTCTCAGTTATGACTCCTTCAGTGTTCATTGTTCAGGAGGTTTTTACCGGGAGCCAAATTATCCGCAGGGATCTCCATCTCTCCAGAAGAAACAGACCAGGTGCTTAAAACCAGTAAAACAACTGAATAAGCAGTTTCACATGACAAATCAATATTTTTCTGGTGCTGATGGGGTCACTGGAGATGGGCCACTAGCCCAGCACCTGCTAATGTGTGCTCATTTTTTTCTGATCCAAACATTCAGGAGGTTTTTACCTGAAGTTGATTATCTGCAGAGGTCTCTTCTTCTCCAAAACAAAATTTTAACTGCTAAAAACTAAAGCAGTTTCACCTTAAAAAATTAGTCTTTTTCCGATACTGCTCAACATGAAAGGGCTGCAAACTATGCTGGCCAACATGAAAACAAGAATGGCCCAAGCAGTGCTTACTTTGTCTGTTCTGGGCTACTGTAGAAACACTGCGGTACAACATGGCGACCTCTGTTGAAGAGGACCTGCTCCCTATTTAGATATAAACGGCTCATTCCACGGTAACACAAAACACAATGATTCTTACTTTTGGGTGGTTATACACTAAAGAAAACATACTCATTATATTCTATTTCATTTCAGCCAGTGTAGACTCCTAAATCCTGCACACTGATCCTCTATATTAAGGAGAGTTCTGCTGAATAAGCTCGTGGCTTCTTGACCTCTCCTGACACATTTATTTTACTGGCTTGATTTAATGCAGTCTCATGTGTGTGCTCACTAAAAAAATGTAATAAAGAAAGTCAGTCAATGTGTAGTTTCCATTTTGTAGGCCTATGTCCCCATGTTACAATAAGTTTTCTTATGTCATTCTTTTTGAGATTTTTAGACATCTATATTTATTCACAACCAGTTACACAAACAGGTTTTAGTTTATAGCCTTTAATTTATTTTTAATCTTTGTGATTAACAGAATTTTTTCTTTGTTCTCCTATTTATTTGTGTTTATTTGTTGACCTGAGTGGTGAGCCGCTGCAAACAATCACCCTTACAGGAATAAACAGAATTGAATTGAGTTGAGTTAAAGTCAAGAAAGGTTACATTTTATTTGGAAAATTTTATTTACTTTAAATGTGTTTATACCTGTGGCTATCTTACTATAGTCTTTATATAATGTAATCAGACAGAAACAGGAGTTGTATCAGCTGTCAAAGTATGTCAGCACAAAACAAGACAAAAGATGTACCACATACTTCACCCCAGCCTCTAATTCTCTCACTGTTTTTGTGGACTAAAATAATTTACATACATTTAAACAAAACTGTGGAGTCTACACGCATGCTTTGCTTTCTTTCCACATGAAAAGCTTTTTAATCCTATTTTCACTTCTCTGCTAATGCACTGCTGGCCCGGGGCCAAACCATCCGCAGGCTTGGAAGGTTATTCCAGCCTCTCCTGAGCACTGCAGCATCTGGCAAATCAATTATTAAATTAGCCGGCGTTCCTTTCAGGACGGAGAGGAAGAGTGATGGAGGGATGTAGGATGAGAGAGACGGGGGAGGAGATGTATTGGGGAAGATCAGGGCTTAACACAGGGCAACCCATCAGATATGGCTGAGGCCCTATAGAATTTCATGTAATGAGATATCGTACATAATACTCGATAGATTTTCTGGAAATAGGATCCCGTGCTCTATACTGTAGTAGGCTGCAACTAATGAGATTCTATGTTGATTCAATGACAGATAAGACAAATGATATGAGAAAATTGCAAAGGATCACAAGTGCAAAAGGACAGTGTATAAAGGGTTATGACACCTACCAAATGTCCACTTTTTCTGAGACAGGTTCGTTGCGTATGACTTCAGGAGCCATCCAGGCCACCGTACCGGCAAAGGACATCTTGGTGCTCTTGTCGCTGAGCTCTTTGGACGTGCCGAAATCAGAAATCTTCACTGCGTCGTCGTAAGTGATCAGCATGCTGGAATGAAACATCGGACGCCAAGTTTATATTTGAGCTCAAAACAAAAACGAAACAGCTCAGTCAGCTGTGATCAACACTAAATGTGTCATTGTTCAAAGCAATTATTAGGTCAGTCACTAAGACGTCATCGCTCCATGTTTTATGAAAACCTGACGAGTGGTGTGGCACTTAATTCAAATAGATATTATAGTATTCAAATAGACTGAGCTATGTAACTTTGACCTAAGCTTTAAAGAAGCTGTATATCTGTCCGACATCCAGAATATTAATATAGCAACAAACTATTTGCCGTGTGCAGATATAATGGACTAATGGCATTGTCATCAGAAAATGAAGTCATGCTCCATCTGTGTGTGTTGTAGTCCAAGCTTCTCTATCTGATGTGGTAGTCGTGCCAGCTGTGTGTGCATACCTGTGCATGTGAGTCACTGTGAGCGTATTCCACTGGCCAGCTATTCGCCGCCGCTTTGCACTCTGCTAATACAGTTGTTATCGCTGATATAAGATAACAAAGGAATAATCCGCCCTACGCTTCCTATAATTGGCTAGTACTCATTGCTTTCATTGGTTGGATTGTTTAGGTTTCGGGAAGAGGCGCAGGATTGATCAGGGCTAGGGTAAGGACGTTAGGGTAAGCCAATCAGAGGCAGCGTAATGTGGGCCATTCCTTCACTATTCTAGGATTTGCAAATTTACTATCAGGATGGCGTCATTGTGGAAGCATAGCACGCAACATCTGGTTTTCCCCAGGTTAAAGGAAGGTTTCCTACTAGGTCAACTATGTTAGCTCGGTCAGCACTGTTGCCATTGTTAGCACTGTTTATTGAGTTAGCACTATTAGCTGCTCGCAGCCAGCTCAGTCACCACCATGTTGAGAGCTGTGTGTGACTCTGAATCATAGATATGCTCTGACTGTCACATATAGCTCCTTTAACTGTAACTATTTAGTGACCTGTTTGCTTTATGATTATAATTTACATTTGAATTACAGAGTTATACCCACACAATTCATTTTCACCTGGTCTACAAAACTCACTTTGGTGACTTGAGGTCTCTGTGGATGATCTTGTGGAGGTGAAGATAGTTCATGCCCCCGGCGATGCCCATGGCCCAGTCCATGAGCAGGGATGGCTGAATCTTCCTGCCTGCTCTCAGCACCTCATACAGCTGTCCCTGGGCACAGTACTCCATGATGATGCAGTAACACGGAGCCTGGGTACAAATACCTCTGAGAGTGTAGAGAAGTACGGATAGACCATATTAGAGGTGTTACAATGTCAGTCATAAATGGAAAAGGTTTTTGATTGTGCATCTCGTGATCTAATAAGCCAACTCATCATTCCTACTAACTTGAAAGTGATGATGTTGGGGTGTTTGAGCTTTCGCAAGTGCTTGATGTCCGTCTCTTTGATGTTCCGCACTTTCTTTACAGCCACTTCCTGTCCGTGCAGTTTGCCCAGAAAGACGGCACCCTGGGCTCCACTGCCCACCCACTGCAGGTCAGATATCTCCTCGAAGGGAACCTCCCACGCCTCTGTGGTTGGGAGAAAAACAAGGAAAAGTAGTTGGTGAGTTTATTGATTAAGTAGCATGTTAGCAATAGAGCAGAGTAATAATTGTCATATTAACCCGAAAGTACTGACTTCAAGTTATCTTCATCATCTTGGATAAGGAAATTTAACTGCTGTATCATAACAAAGCTGCACACCAGACAGTTATTAATTACTGCAGCAATGAGTAATGATGATTCATGAGTGATTCATATCGCTTTATTACAGACGGTCACCATTTGTCTGGTTACAAGGGTAACTAGTCTACATGAGTTATTTTGAAGTCAGTTTGGGAAATAAGCATATCCTGCCAAGATTTAGATGAGAAGATCAATAGCACTCTCATGTCTGTTCGTTCTATATGAAGCTACAGCTAGCAGCTGGTTAGCTTAGCTTAGCTTAGCATACAGACAGTAAACAGAAGGAAACAGTTAGCCTAGCTTTATTGAAGGGAACATAAACTGCCAACCAGCACCTAGAAAAGTTTTAAATAAGATTACATTTTCATGGTTCATGTCGCATAAAAGTGTAAAAATGACACATTCTGGTTTTATAGGTGCAGTAACTTCCTGAATTCTCCTATTTGAATTATCCTAGAGCCAGGCCAGCTGATCCCCCCCTGCTTCCAGTCTTTCTGCAAAGCTAAGCTAACTAGCTGCTAACAGCAGCTTCATATTTACCATACAGACATAACGACATTCTCATCTCTCTGCAAGAAAGCAAATAAGCTTATTCCCAAAATGCTGACCTATTCTTTTAATATGTCAACATGGTGAGATGTTATGCTACTAAAATAAAAAAACAAAACACACTCATTTCATCCAAGTATATGTATTAAAGTAGCTAACCAGTAGCTAAACTTCTACCTGTCAATACAGCATCCAATAAACCCTGTAGATTTGCTCTTGGATGTTCCTTTAGGAGCCATTACTGTACAACTTAAATGGCCTAACTTAAAAGGCTTCCACTTGATATAGGGAGACACATTCACTGGCTGCAAATCATCTTTTAATGTTTACATCTCAACTATCCTACAACAGCTTTTGGTACCACATTCCTAATTAATATCACTTAAGATATTCTACACAGTACTTCTCCATCCCCACAGTCAGAGAGCAAAAGAGAGAGTTTAAGAGTCTTGAGACTGGAATACCTTGTCTACAAACATATGATCCTTACTACCATTTAGCATGTTTAGAAATGGGTTGTTTTCTTATTTTAAAGGAGCAGTGTGTAGAATTTAGAGCCCTTTAGCAGGGAGGACGCAGATTGCAACCAGCTGAAACATCTCCCATGTGTCAAGTTTGAACTCCTGGTGAAGATTCCTTCAGTGTTTATTGTTCAGGAGGTTTTTATCAAGAGCCAAATTATCCGCAGAGGAGGTCTCCTCCTCTCCAAAACAAACACACCAGGTGATTTCAAGGGTTCACAACACTGAATAAAGCAGTTTCATGCTACAACTCAGTGTTTCTCTGACGGTGGTTGGCTCATCAGAGATGGCCGCTTGCTTGCTTTTTCAGGTAATTATTACAATAGAAAATATACTTCTAATATTCCATTTCTGTTGATAATCTCCCTAAGTTAAATTGTATGTGTTTCAGATGATCCTATTCTGTACCTATAATAAACTGTATCTTCTATGTTGATTTATTACATTTGTATGTGGCCTCTCTGTGGCCATCACATAGCTGTGTTCATCAGTCTATTCTTCTGTCTGATTGTATGTTTACTGTCTTAGTTGTAGAGAGTCATTTGAATTGTTGATGTTACTTTGTTTTTGTCTTTCTGTTACTTTACTGACTTTATTTCGTTTCTTGTTGATCCCCTTAAGATGGCTTGTCTTGTCCTAATAGATCAACTTGTATCATAAAAAGCTAAAACTATTACAACAAGACAGGGAAAAAAACAAAGAGTCTGTATGTAAACTATAGCTAGTAGCAGGATGTACACAGCACATAAGAATGGGATAGACCTGCAACAGTAAACCTGTTGTAAGCCCCGGCTCTTCACAGTCAACACAGAGCCTTAGTTGATATATTTTTCGGTTGTTGAACCTCACCTTCACCTAAGACTCGGGGTCTGTAGGCAGACAGACAGGGAGCTCTAATCTCCTGTGGGTAATTCTCCCTCAGCCTCCTAAATCCTGCTTAGTGCCATTGTGGGGCTGACGCGAAACAGGGGTCCAACGCTAAGGAGGGGGGGCGGAGGAGGAAGGGGATTTGAGAGCCTAATGTGGATGGTAGCTCTGTATATGTGTGTGTGTGAAGAAAAAGGAGGGCGAGGGATTCCCCACGGGTCGGCAGGGGTCCATGCGGCCAAAGACAGACTGTTAATATACAGAAAATATACAGCCCGCTCTGCTGCTGTTCTTAACAGGCGGAAAGAAGATTTAGAGACATTTGTCATATTAATAAGGATGGTATGAATGATTTATGCTCTCTGGTGATAGATTGAGGACTCGGCCTCTAATGAGACCTTCACATGTCCCACAGTAAAGACATAAAGCCACATCTGACGCACCAGAATATCACCAGGTCTGCTTTGTTTGATCTAAAAATTGAGGACATTTAGAGCATCGCCAATAACCCCACAGTCCTTCAGAATCAATAAAGGACGGACAGTCTTCCTGCTTTCTATTGTGCTGCATTGTGCCTTCCAATCAAAGCTTAAGAATGGAGCATTGTGATATGGCATTCAGATGCAGTACCCCTATTTATGTCACTTTTATAATATCCGTTTTGCTCTCCTCAGTGTGTGTGTGACTCCCTGTGATGCCGCACGGAGGAGGGGAGCAGCGAGGTGCAGATGGGCTGGGAGTGATAACAGCACAGGATGAAAAGGAGAGGAAAGGAGACAATGAGAGATGGAAGGAGGAGGGGAGCGGAGGGGAGATGTGGAAGTCAAACGGGTGATAAAATATCAGAAAGCTGTAAAGACAAGGAGACTTATAAATCTGTCACCTTCAGGCCTGGTGTGTATTTATCCTATCAAGTTTGTTTCTGGCATCTCATCTTAACTTTATGTGTCCGTGTCAGGGCTAAATGTTTTTATTTGAGGATGTGTTTATGTGTGCCTGCAGTCGTACTTGCGCTCCCATATGTGTGTGTGTGCGTGTGTCAGGTTTGCGTTAATAGAGATGAGAGGCGCAGGGTCAGAGCGTGGCCATGCATAATTCATGGAGCAGATTTGGCAGAGGAGTCCCGGGGGAGCTCTGCGCTATTGTAGTGGCTGCAGACATAAACAACACAGCGTCACAGGGAGCTAGTTTCATTGGGGGGTGGTAGTGGGGAGGAGGTGGGGTGGGCACGAGCAGGCGAAGGGATGTGGGGGAAAATATCAGGGGAAAATAAGCCCTCTGCAGCTTTGATAGTCTCCTTCTCTGGTTGCAGCTCTTCATGTCAAGGAAAGTGTTTGTTTACAACATGGCCTTTGTGGGAGTCATTTTTCTACCAACTGTTTAATGTAATTAAAGTGGGGGATAAGCTCATTTAATTAGCATATCAAAGCTACGGACTGGAATTAAATGGGAGCTGGTGCTTGCTTTTATTGGAAAACTATAAGTGACCATTAATGCCAGTGTGTGTACATGTGTTTCCACTGAAATGGGTTTGACTTACCGTCTAGGCCGTGTTTGTGCTCTGTGGAATAGGCTTTGCCAATCATAGTCCAGACGGGCCGCAGACACCCAAACAACCCCTCCAGAAACCCTCCCCCGGTAGACTGGCACTGTAGCCTGGCGTCATCCGCCTGGCTCCTGACCGCATTGCTGTCCATTTCCTGTCCCTCTCCCTCCGTCCTTCCGGGACTCCCATCATGCTCGTGGAGCTTCAGGACACTGTTGGCAAAGTGCTCCTGTTGTTCCTCGCCTGGTGTCTGGTTGTGCCCGGCAGTCTGCCCCTCTCCTCCTCCACCCCCCGGCTCGACGGCACCTCCGGTGTCTATGGAGAGGACGTTGCGTAAGACGCACTGGGTTGGCGTCAGGTCCATTTCTGGGGTGCAGGGTGTTTCAGCATCGAGGCGACGAAAGGATGGGGGATCAGACAGGGGCGTGTTGAAGCCGGAGAGAGAAGGAGAGGGGGCACGAGGTTCATGAACTAGCGCCATGAGGGCCTGTGGTCATCAGAACAACGAGAGAACAGGGAGCCTGGACAAGACCAAACATAGAGAGAGAGGAAGAGGGAAAAAGAGGAGGGGAAGTTGTTAAGAATCAAATCAAATTTAAAAGCCTTCTCTTGCCCACTGGGAACCATGAAGGCTGATTCAGCTGAATGCTGAGTCTGTAAGAGAGTGTCAACTCTGGAAGAATATTATTCAGGCCTCCTATAAGCAGGACCTTGAGCTATAAGTTATCATAAGTGGCAGAGGATCTCAGCGGAGTGGCTACCCAAGAACTGCAGCTCTGAGCCATGCAGCTCTGAATCATCTGCAAATTCAGACAGACATGAAGGCAAACCTCCCTAAAGCTGTGATCAATATCAAAGAGATGAACATCCATAGGTCCTATACTCCTCTGGCTCAAGTCTTTTGTTTTTTAGTAGAAAGTGCTTTGCAGCTTTCTAAGGACTAAAGGGACTGTGCAGGTCTATGATGAGAGTACACAACAAGGAAAAACATGCATGTTTTACAAAACTGTATATCCTCAGCATAGAAGAGAAATATCATAATTCAATATTTTTTTAGCATTTCTCACAACACAGAAGTCAAAATGTATTCATACAGTTAAATATATATTTAAGATGACATTATAGTGGTTGTCACTGCATGTTCCTAGTTGGGTTGCAATGGTATTAGATATTCACAGTACGATAACCTCCTCAGAAAACATCATGGTGTCACAGTGCCTCATTACTATTACAATTACTATCAGTCAAAGACCCTTAATTGAACTAAAACAGAAGTTTTTTTTGTTGATCGAATGCCTTATTATAATTTAAACTCTAAAGCAATTTTTGAAAATAAAAACATTTGTAAATAGTCTGACAGGCAGTTGAGCAGGAAAGGAGATGGTCACATACAGGTGAGATCCTCCGTCTGGTTACTGTAGATAGACAAATGTACACGATATGATAACTGTCAACATTCCTACCACTGTATACAATTTCATTGCAACCCTCGTGTCTAGTGAACAGAGCAATGACATTAACTTATGAGTCATGGTGTCTGATCTCTGAAGATATCAAATCAATACTAGAATGTGAAACATGATTCAGGACGTGCGGATAAAGGACAAAAGAGCAGCCTGTCTGGACCATAAATCATAAAGCCTCAGTAATGAAGTGCACAACAAATAATATCAGACCCCCTCTCTCTGAGGCTAACTTGTCATTGTAGCCCCTCAAATAAGCGACTTCCTTACATCTTACAGAATATTATATACTGTATTGCACTGCTTTTCATTTAGCATGTTCATGACTGACAAACCTTCACAGGCAGACTGGTGCCACAGCTGGTTATTTACATCCTGCTGGAGCAGCATCACCGGTGTATTAAAATGGATGAGATCAAATGATGGCTGTGTAATAACGAGAGAATTCGGGAAGCCTCTTCAAAGCTTGTCATTTCTCCAAGGACAACAGAATATACACGCTCAGCCGAGAATGAAAATGCATTATTTCTTGTCAGGGGCCTTTTTAAGTGATCCACTCCTCCTCTGCTGTCTCTGACAGGAACGGCTACGAGGTGACAGGTTTTACCTGCTTTGTAAAATAATGATACAGATCAAAACCCTCAACTGTGACAGCATCACTGTGCTGCTGTGCAAAACAAACATGTGTTTTCTTTTAGAATATCCCAAACATGGAGCTGGATCAGTTGCCAGGTTATGTAGTCATTTTGAGGGGAACTTAAGGTATCTACTGTTATATCAGTTTGAAGGTCAATTTGTCAAATTACTAAATGTATTAACATGCAATTATGTTTATCGACCACTTTACTGTGGCAATTAGTCTCACCACAAGTAATGCACTGGGAATCTAATGTATGAGATCCCAGCCCAACCTATAGCTGTACGTAACCATCCATAATTTATAAAATATGGAGAGAGAAATCATGTAGATACAGTCCAAGACAAGACAGCTTGGAGGATGCATCAACCAAACCATAAAGCTAGGAGTCATTATAATTTTCCGCAGAGAGAGAAACCAAACCACTGAGACACATCTGGTGTCTAAAATCTGGAATAATCATTCACATCCGACTGATCCTGCCTGATAATAGTCCTGCTCCGGCTCTCACTTGATTTATTTGGAGGTATCAGCTGCGGGAGCTGCAGGAGCAGGCTACGCTCTGTTACAGGCCAGTGCATTGTGGATGTGTCGGAGGGGTTTCTTGTGTGCGCATCATCGCGTCTCCTCGCACCTCCTGCTGCGGCTAAGATCCCCGGTGCACCAGTGGAGCATCACTGACAACACTCAAGTTACAGTCAAACACAGTACTGCGGTTTATATTTGAATAACAAACGGACAGGGTGGGTTATTTAGGGACAGAATAAGCTAGAGAGGATGCGTCTTCGCCTTCGACTGACTGCTGCCAATGTAAAGCCGACGTCTCCTACCTCAGTGCGCACAGCTGAAGTCCATCGCTGACTGCAAAGGCTTATTCCACTTTATAGTTTATGATGAATAACAACCGCCTGATAATTCGTCCTCTTTGGGTTTGTCTCTATAATCAGCATCCACGCTCACTCCTCCTCCTCCTCCTCCTCCTCTCTGCATCCACTGATGTCTCTCCGCCCTGGATGACTGGAAGTCTGCGTCTTCTCCTGCGCTTCTCCCAGCACTGAGCAGTAAACACATCTACAGCTCCGCTCCCTTGGTTCGCTTGTTTTCCTGCTCCTTACACCTCCTCCTCCTCCTTCTTTTCCATTCTCCTCTGAGGATGCGATCTGCGCACACTCAGGAATTTATACGGCCTGTCTCACCTATAGTAAACACGACTGAGGAGGAGCGGAGGATGGTGGTGGTGGGGGTGGGGGTGGGGGGGAGCAGCGTCCTCCTATCAGCGGAGAAATGTGCTGTGACGAGCTCAGTCCGGTGAGACACGGGACAACCGCAGGTAAAAACTGGTTTGTGAGGGAGTGAGGTTAGTGTTAGGCAGGGAGGTAGGGGGGTCAGCCGGTGTGTGAGGTGATCAAAATGATGTCATCCCCAAAGCATGCCGCATTTGACTGGACAGCGCCGTGTAAATCCCTTCAAACCCTATTAACGCCGGCTGTATCTAGTGTAATTGGTGCATAATCTGTGAGCACTCCTCCGTCTGCCACCGAGGGGACATGAAGGAAGGACGGCAGGTCGTTTTTTATTATTATCCTCTCCAATCTCTACTGACCCATTTCTCTGAGATAGGGAGAGTGGGACGGCGCAGGACCTAAATGGGACTTTCCCCAGGCGTGATTTGTTTCCCTCAGCGACTTTAATTAACCTGAATGAAATAAAACATCCCACTCCTTCAAACAACTGTCATATTCCAGCATGAATCCCACTGTGGAAATATATTCAACGGTTCATACAGCTATTATTTCAGGTGTTATATCCAAGGCCTGGCATTCCTGCCATCAAACATTCATATATTAGGTTTTCATTGTTGTGTCATGAATAAAACTATGACCATATGGGCCGACAAGACACCACAAAGTCATAGAAACCAGATTCAGAGTGCTGCATATGTATGATCTTTCTGTCTTCAAAATCAAGAAGTCACTGACAATTAATACCTGTGCTGTGTAATACTTGAGAAATCAGAGTAAATATGAATTTAATAAATCATTTTGCCATCTTTTCATGGCTCTTAAGACAATATTTGTGAACTTAAACACATCAAAACGAAACTACCATCACAATTTTGGAATAT
>JAPZEB010000012.1:13935591-13948459 GCA_029783705.1 Chaetodon striatus
CAATTTTGGAATATTTCAGAGTTTTGTTGAGCAATTTCACAGGCAACTGACATTAAACCATCATGCTAAGCCTTTAGTACGTACTGGGGTGCCACAATATCCCGGTTTTTATAATATCCTTGATATCCAAAGTAGCAGTGTGTAAGATTTAGCGGGATTTGGTGACATCTAGCAGTAAGGATTGCAGATTGCAGCCAGCTGAAACTTTTTGCAGTTAAAACTCCAGTGTTCATTGTTCAGGAGGTTTTTACTCAGAGCCAAATTATCCACAGTGGTCTCCTCCTGTCACAAACAAATGGATCAGGTGATTCAAACCAGCAAAAACACTAAATGAAGCAGTTTCATGTAACAAATCTGTTACTCCGGCGCTCTCTGATGTGTTGGAGGCAGGCCACTAACCTAGCAACTGCTTAAGTGTGCTTGCCTATCTTCTCTGATGATGTAATGTGTGTTCATCTTATTTCTAAACCAGATGTTGAGGAGGTTTTTAGCGGGAGCTAAATTATCAGCAGAGGTCTCTTCCTCTCTAAAACAAACAGACTAGGGGTCTCATTTATAAATGCTGCGTACCACAAAACGAGGCCTGAAAGATGCGAACGCCACTTTCTACACAACAAAAGTTGTTATCTATAGAAACAGACTTGTTGGGAGAAACTTTGACCCTCGCTTATGAACATTTTGGAGACAGGAAATTGGCGACACAGATGGTGAGGTGGACGCCTGACTGTAGAAACTGTTGAATTTTTTGGTGCACGTCATTTTAGGCTTGTGTCCTTGTGTGAATTTTCAGGATGGATCGTATGTGCTGTTTTATAAATGAGGCCCCAGATTATCAAAAGCAGTTTCACGTAAAAAAAATCATTGTTTTACGGATCATCTTGTCGCAGAGTGGCTGCAAACTATAGTCACTGACTTGAAAGGCAAAACTGCAAATGGCTGTATCTAGAGTTGGTGTTTGGTTTGTCTGCTATATATAGCTCTTCTACGGGAACAAAAACACAATAATTCTTATTTTCAGGTGATTATAAACTAAAGAAAACAAACTTATCATATTGTATTCCATTTCTGCCAATACCCCTAAATCCTACACACTGGACCTTTAAATTATTTGCCTCTTTTCATTCCAGCTTTGTCTCCCTCCCCAGGTCTCTACACTCATATTTTTAGTGCAATTAATTCACCCAAAAAGAGACAAAATGCATAATAAACAAAGTTAAAGATGTATTTGACTAGCCTTTTCTCCCTAAAATTCTCAGATATTGTGGTACTATCATTATTGTGAATTCTTTTGGCAACAATAATCATGTAGTGAAAAAATCTGTTATCGTGCCAGCCCTAGTGTACAATAAAATAGAAAATGGGACTCATTCACTTCTCCCAAATCACACAGCTCACACATTCGAGTCACAGAAATCCAGCATGAATGGATGCCAGTGTAACTCTGCAGGCCAACTGGGAGATCATGAAATCACTGTAAACACCGGAGAATCTTCCAAGAGTCAAACTATTTGGCTGACACAGGGGAAGATGTGCGTTTGTGGAACAGCTGGGGATCCCGCGTCTGAGCTGTGTATTTACTGTGACAGTCATAATGGTTGTAGCTACATTACCCTTTTTGAGTGCTAAATCCAAATCCAGCCCTTATCTCCCAGATTAAGCTCGTGTAGGGCTTAAACCCTAACGATGACCTCATCGCGCTGCTTGCAGACAGCAGGGGAAACCCCAACTAGTGCACAGACCGACCATGTGAGACTGACAAACCTGCACAGTACACAAATATTCAAAGCCTCCCCCTTCTTCTTCTGTCTGCAGAGCTTTATAAAATCCTGATGAACAAAAAGATCATTGCATTGGCTGAGTTTGATACCTCTGCTGAAATTACAGTCGGGAAAAACTGATTGCTTCTGTTTTCATTTATTCATCTTTTGAGTCACTTGCCGCCTCCTGCCTCTGCATGAAGCCTTGCCAAATGAAATTTTTTCTGAGCTTTTTTTATTGTGTTTCTCTCTGTGTGAAGTGATACAGAAGCACCATAACAAGAGGTTTTTTTATAACTACATTTTCAGACCCACCAAGGGGAAACAAAGAGAAGCAACAAAATAATTATGTCCCTGTTTTATGCAAGTAATTAAATGTTTAACCTCCTTTTGTGCAAAATATTCTTACAACCATCACCGCGTGACATTGTCAGAGGATTTTTGCATTTCTTAAATTATTTTTGACTACTTATATTTTAATTTTGTAATCTACTGGAACATTATTTTCAAGTTCCCAAATGAATATTCAAGAAACCTTTGCCAAAAATTGGTTTATGAATGTTTAACGTTGGTTTAATATCACATGAAATAGAAATACAAGGGAAAGAAAATCAGCGGCTTTAATCATTCTTGCTTTTTTATGCTGTCCATATCAAGAATTCTGTCTTAAGGCGGTCTGAATGGAGCAGCACGTCCTCAGCTCTATTTCTATCTTTTCCTTAAAACTTTCTTCATGATTTATTTATCGGTGCTTGTAGTTGCAGGATGGCTCCTCATCTGGGATGTTCAGTCCTCTGAGGGTCCGTGCAGCTGCCTCTGATGTCCACCGACACAGCTTCTGCTTGTGCTGTGGTTACTCCAGCAGAAACAAGCACAGAATGAACGCCGCAGGGTATCTTTCCTTATCAGATAAAAACCTCAAATCTACAAAGTGACAGCTTTTTAAAAAATATATATTCACTGGGACTCCCATTGATTTCCAGAGATTGCACGGTGGATTCAAAATGAGCTACGTTCAATCTCTAGTCATGTTACATACCCACTGCAGACATGCAAAGACTATCACTGAATTCCGGCGAAATGTGCACAGTTAAAACTGCAAAGCTTTAGGCCCTGTCTACACGTATACTGATATTTTGGCCTCTTATCCACATGCGAACTGAGTTTTAGGTCACTAAAACAAAACTGTGGTTACTGTGTGTCTGCGAGGACATATGGAGCATTTGGGAAACAATGACGTCATTTTAATTTGCGCATGTCAACTGTTGCTTTGTGTAATGAGCATGCGACAGCAACAATAATGACAACAACAGACTACTGGTTTGCCTAAGTTTTGTCAGCGCTACTTTGTCCAGTGACACCACTTAAACTTGGCACTTCTGCACCTCCTCAGAGACAAACAGCTGCGCCCAGTTTTATCTGGCCCACCAGAAACAACAATTTTGAATCAGCCTCGGCTGAACCAGCAGACAGTGAGACAAGTTTGAGAGTGGGATTGTTGTCGATGAGGAGTTGTAGGAAAACTTTTCGTATGTCCAGAGCATCATTCGTATCATGAAGTGAGTTTCCCGCTCCTTAAAGACCTTTCTAGGGCCAATGTCACGATGACATCATTTTATTGGCTAAAGGCAAAACACAACTCTACACCACAGGGCTGTAGGCTACACAGGAGTCTTAAAATGTCATCTTGTTTTGTTACTGGGTGCCAGAATAGAAGGAGTCATGGCTCAAAACTTAAATTCTATCACACACCAGCCACCACTGCCCGTCAACAAAAGCAAAGACAACTATTGTTAAATGCGATAAGAGGAAAGGACTAGATGGAGGAGATGATAAAAAATGCTCGCATGTGCAGCGCACACTTCATATCAAGTTAGGGAAAAACTATTTACTGTTGTAGGGATGAATAACGTTATCTGTATTAAGGGTTATCATGTCCACCTCATCAGAGATTTTAAGGGGAAGTTGAGAGGAATATTGGACTTCACCATAACGCTAACTTTTGAGCACATTAGCTAACATTTGCTTCAATAGCAAAACAAACTGGAGGAAACCATTTAAAGTGTTGTCCTCCTTTGTAAGATTGGCATAGTAATCCACCACAAAGCGTCCTGTGACATCATCAATCCACCGAGTGAGAGCAAACGGGTCGGCCAGTCTGGAACTGTTGGTCAGTGTTTACTTATTCAATGAACACTTGCGGTCACGCAGAGTGAATGACCTGACATGGTGCATGCATAAAGTTATTCAGATGCTTTACACTAAAATGAGAGCCCTGTTGATTGAAGAAACGGAGCGTTATATTTCTACATGAATTAAGTATGAATAAATCACACATTTGCTCGGCTCAGTGCTCTGCCACTTTGAGAGTGCACTGCTTTGGATGACTGAATGGTTCATTCTGACGATGTTACGAATTTACAAATGGTCCAGTTTGTTCCAGAGTGCTCCAGCACTTGGAATGAGTAATTCTGAATGCATCACCTGCATCATCTTCCTCCACTGTCTAAAACAAGCTAACAGAATTTTCTAGCGAGTGCTAGCCAATGTCTCCACCGAAACACGTCACGTCAGGGTCTATATCAAAGTGGAATTAACGGTGATGAGATCTCTGGTGAACTTTAACCCGCTCACTTCACGACCTTCAAAAAGAAGAGACTGCAGAAGACAGATAAGACTATCAAGTGACCATCAAGAGTCATTTTTGCATTGTAGTGTGTGCAGAGACATTTTGACAACAATGAGCTCATGGACAAAACTTGAAAATAAGATCCTTTTTTAAAAATATCTGTGTACATGCAGACACTGCCTTGATTGGACTACTGCAGGAATGACTGTACATCACTCTGTGGTATCCATCCGTATGGCCGATGTAAAATGCTGCATTGTTTGGCAACGCGCCTCATAATCTGTAGGAAGGAATTAACAGAAGCCTGCAGTGGAGGATGTCAAGAGGAATGCCATGTGTGTACATGTGTGTGTGCATGTGTGTATACATGCCCTTGACTGTGAGTGTACAGTATGTTGTGAAAGGCCCGGTGCCAAATGGTCACAGATTGTCTCAGTCCGGTTGCGGGGGAAGGGGGTAGAGTAGAGGTGTGTGTGTTTGTGTGCAGGGAATGAGGGGGAGGGCAGCTCCTGGCTCTTTGGAGAGTCTATTTATGGATCCTCATCGAGAGCCCCTCGTGTTACTCATTGTCACTTTCGCTCACACGCTGCTGAATAGGTGGCCAATCATCAAATCCACTCAACTCTGTTCCTGAGTGGGAACGTGAACAAAAGAAGCAGAGATAATTGGCACTCTGCTCCAACATCATATTGAATGAAAGCTAAAAGCAGAATACCAGAGATATCTTTCATATTTCTGATGAAAAGGAATCAGTAAGTGCATCGCTATATCTGTGTGTGCTTATGCATCTCTGTTTGAATATACACGATGGAGTGATCCCTTCCTGTCTGTCGGGTTGGGGGGGGGCTGATGCTGGATGGTGTTGTCATCAATCAGATTGCCACTACTTTTTGCCCACTGATGGGATTCATTAAGATTGGCGCCAACCAGCATTGGTGGGCGGGTAGATGGGGGTTGGGGGGTGGGGGATTCTCCATTTCAACAAGATGATCTCACCTCCTGTCTGCAGCTCAGGAAGAAGAGTTTTCATTCATAAAGTTCATCCATTCACACTCACACGCATGATCAGGCGCGTGCACACACACACACACACACACACACACACAACCAATACATCTCCCAATGGGATGCTGAGGAGACAGTTTAGCCAATGAGGCAACGCTCAGGTGAGATCACCACCGGACGCCAAGGTTCCTCTTTCCGTTTAAAAACTCTATAAAGGATGTTTGATGCCTTGCATCATTCGACCTTCCCTGCATTACAGTACCGCATATTCAGTAGCGGAAAGAAGACGTAATGATAGAAAACTTACTGAAAACTGTGTGTGCACATTTACAATTTCTTCAAATCTGCCTGCATTAACTGATTTTCTGGCCAGTTTGAATCAGTCGAAACAAACTGTGAACGCAACAATGACTGATATTATCAGCTTTTAAGTCGATATAGTGAACATGTCACCAAGCAGTTTCCACATCCAGAAAAAATTGAATAATATTAGCATTCAGCTGGAAGGGTAACTCTGGCCACATGTTTAACCTAAGCCAAAAATGAACTCTTATTTTAGCTCTGTTTTGGTCTCCACCAACTCCTGATTGAAATATGTGGTTCTTAAGATGCTAAATGCTCCGCTATGTTCTAGGACTATGTTATTATTCAATATATTGGATACTGTCAAATAAGGTGATATATTGCGATTTTTTTAAATTCAAATTTCTAGAGACAAAAGCTATATCAAAACATCTGTTGACAAAGTTTTTCACAATTTGTGCAGTATAATCCAAGTCTCATTTATTGATGCTCAGTGCCTCCCAAATACATGCATTCTTGCTAAAACTGTAATACTGTAAAACATCATTAAGTAGCACAGGCCATTATTTGCTTAAATCAAATCATGAACTCAATAGGCTTATAATGGGGACAGGCCTTTAATTTCTTTTACACAAAAGCTTTTGTTTTGTTTTCAAATAGTTTATTTGAACCAGTATACATATTACTTGTAAAAAAAAAAAAGGCTCTGACTAACATATCCATTAAGCATATGTGTTATATTAAGACTCATTTCATGGCACTTGAGGGTTACGGCACCCTGGATACCGACACAACACCACTTTATCCTCTTAAAACAATACTCATAACTTGGATTAATTTCTATGAAAACCCACTTTTGATTCTTTTAAGGTGCACCCTAACAGACTAAAGGAATATGAATAATTTACCAAGTAATCGAGGAATGGACACACTCTGACTCAATGACAGCTTCAAGGGAGGAAGGGAGTCACTACTTATTCTTTCATCATGCTGATAAAGCTGAATGATTTCACCCCTCTCTGGTGCTTTATATCTGTGTGTGCAATCTAAACAGCTAAAAAAGAACTGCTTGGTTACCACATCACGCGTCTAATTGAGACAAGCCTTTATTTACAAAATGTGTAGCTACACCAGGCTAGTGAAAGGGACTGGGTGTTAAATTAGGACTAGGCTTTTAATTGAAGTTTTATGGTACTTAAAACATTTTTGCATAAACAGCGGGAATACACCAGTCATCCATTTGTGAGGCTGTTAATGCTGAAGTGCTCTTAAAAGTAAGGTTTTGGTGAAAACACACGTGTTTGGGAAGCACTGAGCATCGGACTGAATAAATGATTTGAGATATAGTTTTGCTGCTGTTAAAAGCATTCCCTTAAGACTTCAGTTCATGAGGAATTTTCACCATTTCTGGATTTTTTGTTCACCACAGAGGAATGCAAGGAAAACTTCCTGAATGTAACATGACACAGGGTGAGTAATTAACACACAAATGATGATTTGTGGGGTGAAGTATTCTTTTAATATGAGAATACTGTCCACTGCCACTTTCCACTCTCTTGTCAACTGTTACAAGATGTGTCCCAGACAACATAGGAACCATATTGACTCATTCTGGCGTGCTCTAACATATGCAAATCCAACATTTAGATCAAGCACTGCTTTGATCTTCCAGGGAGATTAGCAATGCGTCTGATTTCCCTTTGAAACCTCCGAGGGGCGAGCAGCCAGCCAGGCAGCCTGCTGTGGGGAGCCTCTGGCAGCAGTCTGGTCAGGAGAGGGTTAATAACGATAAAGGGGAGGTTGGAGAAGCCTTCCTGAAAGTCACATGGTTTGTGCCGGGAAGCGGGGGTGGAGGAGCGGAGGGAGGGAGGGGGGAATGTGGGGACGGACCGGGGGAGGAGTCTGGAGCGTGTTGCCGTAGAAACAGAATCCTCAGTTGGCCGGTGTGAAGTCAGAGGCGTAATATTAGGCGGTGACTGCAGTCAGATACTGCTGGTGGTGTGAGGTGGGTGGATGGGTGGGGAAGGGGAGGGGAGGGGAGGGTAGAGGAGGGGAGTTTGGGGGGGGTGACTCACACAGGAGGACGCACTCTGCATTCTAATGGATGGACTCACATGTGGACGCACTCGCTCACACACACACACACACACACACACACACACACACACACCTTCATTGGCTACATCATCTACCGTCCCCTCACTATGTTAGAATCTCCCATTTCACTCCACTATACATTTACTACTGTACAGCATGGCTCAGCATTATCCCGCACCACTCTACTTCACAACATATAATTAATTCATTATGTCAGTGGAAGATCCATTAGCGCTCATCTTGATGGTTTCACTTGCATGCGCTGATAAAGGGCGTCTATTAGAGGGAACCAAATGCTTAGACAGGCTAGTAAACTATAGCCATGTAATTGGTGACGGTATAATTGCACAGCACACATAGCAATTAAAGCGATAATATGTGTAAACCATGCTCAAGATTATCATTGGATTAACTACACTTCCCAAATGCCCTTAAGTGTAGAGGCTCACCAGCTGTTACAGGGGAAGTCTTAATAATTATGCGGAGCATTTTTGAGGCTGTTGTTTTGGGGGTCTCCTCTCTTGGCTGCAGGGGATCAGTTTGTGTCTCATTAGATCTGTTGTGAGGAAGTAGTCCATGTTAATGAACTTTTTCTCCCAGGACGTGGAACAAGAACGCAGAGACGGTAAACATATTTTCCCCAAAACGCACAAATATGAATCCTAACAATAAAAAAATATGAGATTTGTGATGCCTCAGGGTCGACAGAGGCAACCATCATTACGACAGCCAGCACACTTGGCAGAGAGAATAAGACCATAACAATGTGGGTAGTACGTGTAAATAAATTATGGTTAATGTCCCTCCGTGTCTTAGCTCAAATCCACCGGATGATGTGAAACACCTCATATTCACTGACTCTAGGGTTGTTTCTCACACTACAGATTGTACCTCCACATTCCTGATTCTCGTGGTATAGAGGTATAGAAGTTGGTCGGTCCAGAGATCCCCCTCCCTCACATGCAGACCAAACTCAGATGAAACTGTAAAACTAGGCAGCAACCTCTAGCTCACCTGCTAGTGTGCGCCCCATATAGGCTGCGCCCTTTGCAGCCACCTGGGTTTGACTCTGACCCGCGGACCTTTGCTACATGTCATGCCCACCTTTCCTGTCTGTCTTCAGCTGTGCAATCAAAAAGGCAAAAATCCCCCAAACATTATTAGAGTTATGGTGTAGCCTATTTCTCATGATTTATGACGAGATGAGTTGAAACGGGAAACTACTTGCAACATGTTGTTCTGCAACGTTCTAAAAACCTGCTGGTTCACACCAATGCCGCTATATGAGACGGTGTATCATCTCTATGCAACAACTCTCTGTACGTTCGTTCTAATTTCAGCTTTTCAGCCTTATTTTGTGGCTGAATATAATTTGTAGCTTCTTAAAATATGAATAAGGATAGTGATAGTGAGATACTGGCTACAGCTGCATTTGAAGTAGTGATGATATGGTGAAACACATAAAATTAGCATCAGATGGACTGTATTCAGAATAAATACACCACAATAATATTGAAAACCAGCACCAACTAATCAGTCAATGAGAGTGTGTTTGTGTGTGGGGGGGCCTTAGCACATACAGCGAGCAGCAGGAGTGACCCACCGTCCGACACTGGCACATTATGAGTGTCAGAGTCAGTTATTTTGACTTGACCAGCAGACTTCACTACAAGCTGACTGACTGTAGAAACAGGTGATGAGCTTTACATGCTAAAACCAGCCACCGGCTATTTGACCAGAGGAGTTGCAGGTGACATCATCAGCCGGCTTGAGTCGAGCTCAGACGGCCAGTTCACACCGCTGCAACTTTTCACTGCAACCTTCTAAAATGTTTGTATCTTGTTGCGAATCATTGGTGTTAACTGGGCTTTAAATGTCTACAGAAATATATTTTAGTGCACTGATTGGCTGTTATGCGAGAGTGTGTGTACAGGAAGTGTTCCTGCATCGTAAAAATGGCAGCTGAAACTACTGAGATCAAACTGTAAAACTAGGCACAACTCAACGAATATGAACGAAGGTTCAGTTACTGTTTCCTTTTTCTTATCTAGAATGTTTTCAGAAACATATTCTAGCTCACTACTAAACTGTAATACATAATTGCTGCCATATTGTTTTTTGGATGAGCAACTCACGTTACATCACCCACCAGCAGTAGTATTTATTGATGCGGAGCAGCACAGAGCATTCTGGTAGTTGTAGGTTTCTACCTTTAGAGCAAAAGCAAATACCACAGCCTGTTTTCTCTGGTCATGTAGCACCAATTTCAAAAGTACTTGTGTCCTTTTACTCCATAGACACCCCAATTTTATGAGAAGACGACGTTTCCAGCAGTGAAATACTTCCCTAATTCATGCAATGCATACATCTAAATGTCCTCTAATACTGCAATAAAACATGTAGAGGCAATTAAAGTGAACCCTGAGTGATGAAGCGGCAGAAGCTGGAATGATTTTGCTCATTTTATTGTCATGAATTATTAATGTTATAATGTAAAGGTCATTTGGAATAATAAAAAATTGCATCATCCTAAGTCTATATATATATGTATTTCTATTTTAAGGGAGACTTGGTTATGTCAACTGATTTAACTTTTCAAACAATAAAAAAAAAAACACTAGATTTCTCTTATCTGTGTAAAATAATGATGAGAAATGAATGCACAGCTTGAGCACAAGTGATGAGAGGCTTTGAGCATTATTTGAAAATTAAATATGCTTTCTTTTGTAATTGTGGATACAAATCTTTCCACACAAAACCATAATTGTCATATTTCTGTTTTCCAGTTCTCCATCTGACATCCACAGCCGAGACAACATACTTTCTGCCGTTCAAAGCAGCCACTGCGGTGCTATAACTCAGGGAAATGTGACGTACACTTGCCCTGTAGCAAATAATTGACTTTTTGACTGAGCGCTGCTTCGCTCTTCCTTTTAAGGAGAGCCAGGGCAGCCTCATTTCCCATCATCGCTGCATGTACAACTGGAAGCAGCAGGGAAAATCACAGGCAGTGTGACGTTTTCTCAGCAACCACCCACAACTGTATCTCATGGTTCGGGCCGAGCCAATCGGGGGGGGAGGCTGTCTATCTGGTACAGTGCTGGCTGGTCAGTGAGGAAGGAGGCTGGCCGACGAGCATTATCTTCAGGCTTGTTTATTTCAGTTTGCCTGTGATGGTGACTCATTCAATTTTTGGGAAAAAGGGGCCTCTACAGTGCCCTCCAAGGCAAAATCAAGAGAAACCAGATATGTCCTGATTTTTACGAGCAGCTCGACTAAAAAGTGATTTAGTTTCTCCTCACATTACTTCATTTCTACACACCCATGATATAAGTTGTTTGTAAATGAGGCACACTCTTCAAGAATGTGGCTTTTCATTTCTGCAGTCTCTTGCGATTCTCTTGTATATTTTCTTTGTAGTCTATACCATACATTGTACCATTTGTGACCCCTTACAGTCATATTTTACTGATCTGCACGTGTCTGATTTATTAGGCAGCTGCAGATGTCCAGCAATGTTCCGTCAACACACATCACTTGTTTAAAAATGAGATGATCTTTCACTCATTTGCCTAATATATTCAGAATAATAAGAGGCAGTGGCATTGCTTTCTAAATTTGTATTCTGGAGGAATACCAGTCACCCATTAGACAGAGTTATGCAAATTACCCACTTGACTGGATCACATATTAACTGTATTAAGAGTCATTAATTCGGCTGCATTAAAGAGGCCAATTATCATTTGTTATAAAACTGTGATGGACGTGATGTGACATTTAGAATAAGAGGATATAATTGACAAGTGAAAAAGACTTTTGTTGGCTGAAAAACAAGGAGACAACATCAGAGAAACATCCACAGTGCAACATGAGCAGACCAGTTCAGCCAGCTGTGTCTGTGCAGTGAGCTGTCCATGGTGCTGATCAGGGCTGTGAGGCCATGGTAGCAAATGTCTGTGAATGGGAATAATGAGCTGTGGAAAATAGTGGAAAGTTGTGTTTGGTGTGTTTGTAATTTCATCATCTATTTTTTTCTGGGTAAAAAAGAGTAAATTGTGGTAAATTTTTCAGAAAACAAAATGTGTAAAGAAACCACTGATGGGCGAATGGGTGAACTTGCTCCAGACGCATGTTCTGGCCTGACAATAAACAAATGTCCAGTGCGCCTTATCTATTTGGATTTGGGGGTCCATTTATTCTCAAAACACTATATATATGCTCATCAAAAAACAGAAGGGCGACAGCGTTGTCCATATCTAACCATTCCATTCAGCAATTCAGTTTAACACGCCAATACTTAAAGCTTTTCAACATGCTTCCACAACACAGTAAAAAAACCATGTGCCCCATTCCACACACCTGATTCTCATTACCTGGAGCTTACCTTCATGCACTTCACACATGAATGCTCCACATGTGTACATTTATATTTATCCCGTGTTTAAATAAGGATAAGATAAACAAACAAAAACTGTATCACGACTCCAACACACACCAAAGTTGGAAGAATGACCATCTGGGGAGCACGTGAATGCACCACTGGCCTTAGCTGGTGGAGGTCTCAGCTCCAGCCCTATTGAATCAGTCCTCGCTCATTCAGTCGGTGCCATCGCTGCATTACGTTAGGACAGGTGAGGGATTCATGAGCGCCCAGGTGTTCCGCAGACTGAGCTATAACATACTGGACGCTAAAAAACAGTTGTTAAAGATTTGTCTGTTGATTTTCACCAAACTGTTTCTTACATACGTCTTGTGATAAGGAATATTTCTTTAGCAGTAGACGTAAAGGAAACTGAGAGCAGTGTCTGTGGATTATCCAGATTTATGGGGATACTGCTTCTGGAAAACACATTGCTGTTAAAATTTCCAGTGTTGTGAGCAGCACAAACACATTTCCATTCACCGCAATTGTACTTAAATCTCACACACGGATCATCTAAAACTTGAGCAAATTCCAAACCCTCAAATCTTCCTACACCTGCACTGTGGAGAGTATGTTGTCAGGAAGCCTTACTACGCACATGGGAGTTTTCCTTGTAAGATTTCCCCCAGAAAGCCCTTTCTGACAAAAATCTAT
>JAPZEB010000012.1:13948559-13965182 GCA_029783705.1 Chaetodon striatus
ATGGGTAGGATGTACCTTAAAATGACTCAAAGTTCACAGAGTCCGTTTTTTTGTGACCCATCCACCACCCCAACCTGCCCCCTTACAAGCGCTTGGGACTGCTTCCTTGTTTACTGCTACAGCGCATTGGTCAGGTTTGCAGCCTTTCAAAATACGTTGACTAAGTATTAATTTGGGTGCATTACTTTTCCTAGGAAAACAGCCTGTGCTAGGAGCCTTCCCAGCATGGACTGTGTAAAAGGCAGGGGAGGCAGTCAGGTATTTCAGTCATATTCATCATATGACAGAAACATTTGAGCAAGCACAAGTCCAAAATGTCCTAGAACTGGTTTATTAATCTGACTGTGATAGAAACACAGATGAACATGCACACCTCCATAAAGTCATTTATAAAGGTATTTGCACATTTAAAGCAGCTGGAACATCTCTGTAATGACAATTTTCTCAATTGCAAATTGCTTTCTGGTCACCCTCTTTCTCTGTCATTATGATTTCAATCTATTTTCATGCCACACTGTCAAACCTTGAGCTGCCAAAGAGGAGTCACATTGGCAGAGTGATTCATATTTATGTACACACAGATTGTCATGTGTTCTTTTAGCTGCACAGGAAATTGTATTTTTGTTAAGTACTAGGAGCATCAGCAGTGAGCCCTACATTCATGTCTTGTATTAAGACTCTCCCAGGCTTCTGTGAGTGTTTGTGAAATATCTAAAAAAAAGTGTTGTTAGCTGAGGCAGTAAATCATTGTAGTTCCAGTAATTCGATTTGTACAAATTATACTTCCACCACAAGATAAGGCTATGTTGTTTTTCTTTCTTTTTTTTTAGACACTGTCACTCTGCTGATGTGCTATTAAAGGCATTGCAGTGACTTTACAGAAAACATACTTCTATTTGAGCTGAAAGGGAGCAGCTCTCCGTTGTGCTCCTCTTGTGAGATTTATTCTGGTTGTCCACTGCTCTGTGCTGACACTGTGCAGACACACATCTGTGTTTTTTCAGACATTCGCTGCATGGAGGGAAGCCATTAAACATAGCTGTGCTCACAAACAGCTCTGTTTTAAGAATCTGAATTGATGCTGAAAAGAAGGCTTTTATCTCATCAGCTGAATATTTTCACTGCGTAATTCCTCTGGCGGGGCAAACTTATATTGTTTTGGGCTGCAGAATACTTAGCGTTTTGGGTCTTGGGCTTACAGGCTTGAAAAAAAGTGCACAAAATATGTATGTTGGTCTTGAGTGTTGGTTTTGTAAAGGTTTCATCAACAAGGGTGGTGGATTTGAATCAACCTAGAAAGGAGGGTGGAATCCTTAAATAATAAGTTTTAATATAAGGGTTTTCTTTAAAAACATCAATATCCAGGCACTGTAAGCTGATGTGTAAGCAGAGTTTAGGCATGGCCCGCTCAGGTTTTTATTTCCTTCCTCCATGTTTCAGACTTGTTTACTGAGCAGCTCCAGAGGAAAAAGTCCAAGAGGGCAAAGTTCACTCTCACACAGCCTTTATTTCTGTTCACTGTGTGTATGCATATGTGCACTTACTGTATACTGTATGCACATGTGGTAATTTGTGTTTCTTGGTGTGTGTGCGTTTTCTCTCCACAACATTGAGTAAGCAAAGTTGTAGCTCTTGATGAGGTCATTTTTAAGGTCTCTAAAAAAAACTGTCGTTATTCAGTTTATCCTCATTCAACAGTTTGTATGATATCCCATGAATTAGCACTAAGCTAATGACATTATGTCCTTAACATTAAGTTACATAACTTATGTAATAGAATAGAATAGAATAGAATATAAAACACTTTATTTACCCCCGAGGGGAAATTCAGCTGTGCAGCAGCTATGTTAAAATGAGTGCACAGATAGAGATTAAATTACAATAAAATTGTCCATTTCACAGTCAAAAAACAGCCAATTGTGTCTAATGTGATGTATGTAAATGTGTGTGTGACTGGATTCAGGAGGTGTTACACAGTCTTATTGCTGTGGGGACAAAGGATCTTCTGAAACGCTCTGTCCTGCAATGCAGTGAGATGAGCCGACTGCTGCTGCTGCTCCTCTGTCGCTCCAGGAGGCTGTGGAGCTGGTTTCTGCTATTGTCCATTATAGCTTTCAGTTTGCTGCCCCTCTCCACCACAGTTCTTAGTCGGTCCAGTCTCCTGCCAAGCACTGAGCCAGCTTTTTTAACCAGCTTGTCCAAACACTCTATGTTTTTGTCTTTCAAGCTGCTTCCCCAACACACCGCAGCATAGAAAAGTGCACTGGCCACCACTGTGTGATAGAACATGGTCAACATCTCCACACACATACCAAAGGACCTCAGTGTCTGCAGGATGAATAGGCGGCTCTGCCCCTTCTTGTAGAAGGCATCAGTGTTAGAGGGCCAGTCCAGTTTATCATCCAAGAGGAACCCCAGATATTTGTGGGTGTGCACCACCTCAATGTCCTCCTCCTGTATGGAGACTGGTTGATGGGGTGACATCTTTCATCTGAAATCGACCACCATCTCCTTGGTTTTGGTTGTGTTCAGGTGGAGACAGCACTTACTGCACTAGTCCCTGAAGGCATCCACAAGGTCCCTGTACTCCTGCTCCTGATACAAGCCACAATAACTGTATCATCAGAGTATTTATGTATGTTAATGGAAGGTCCAGCATGTAGGACTTAGGAGGCATATATTGGCAGAAATTCAATATAATATATTAAGTGTGTTTTCTTTAGTGTATAATCACCTGAGAATAAGAATTGTTGTGTTTTTGTTATCTTAAAATGAGACGTTTATATCTACATATGGAGCGGGTCCTCTCCTATGGAGATCACCATGTTGCATTGCCATGTTTCTACAGTCCCCCAGAATGAACAAACCAGACACTGGCTCTAGATAGGGCCATTTGTGTTTTCATGTCGGCCACTGTAATTGTGAAAAACAGATTTTTATTTTCTTTACCATGAAACTGCTTATTCAGTGTTTTTTTTTTTTTTTCAGTGTTTAAATCACTGAGTAAGAGACAATCACAGATAATTAACTTTTTGGTGGATTCCGAAATCTACCAGCCACTCAATAGATGACCATTGTTTTTTTCTGGCTGGTGAGTGAAGCAAATCTGGCAGTCACTTACATATTTTACCAGCATTTAACTGGTGGCTGATGTTAATTTCCAATCCTGTTTGTTATTCACAATTGTGCAGACTTCTTTATCTTTTATTAAATAAAATGAAACTATAAAAAACATATCAGGACTTTATGTAGTTTTTTTAGGGATGCAGGCTATCAAATATTCTTCATAGTTTTGTACTGTGGAAATATTAAAGTACTGTACTGTACTGTAGACATGTTGAAACATGTAACAGCCACACCTCTATGAGGTTTTAAACTGAGAGGTTTGTTTCGCTGCTTTCAGCGCCCTCTGCTGTCCGTCATTATACACTACATGCATTCTGTTCCACTTCTCATAAAATCTCTGTCATAGATAACATTTCCTGGTTCAGCTCACTTCAATTATGTTATCATTATCACAGGTACAAATTCAATAATATGTAGAAAAAAAAATCCTTGAAAATATTGACCTAAATCAGAGTAACTTTCCAAAATCCAGGAAACTATAAACTACATATATCTATATGTAACTTTTAGTTACCCTGATCATACCCTAATAAATTCCCCATTCATTCATAAAATAATATAACTTCACGTGAAAATATTTACATAGATGCTACCCCTATGATACATTCGTACATATATTTAAAGCAGGTATTTTTTCCATTATATTATTTCTGCAAAACAGAAATTGAATCCATTTCTCACTTATTACTTACTCTCAAGAATTCTAGGTTGAAGTTTCTCTTTTGATTTATATGCGTGCTAATAGATTGACACTAATATCAGAAGATATGATCTTGTTTCTAAGTTGTAATACAGGCTCAGAATCCACTGACAATGCACTTAAGCTTAGCTGTCTTGTTGGCAAATATATTGTGTACTGTACACAGTATATTGTGTTTAACTACAATATCTCTTTGAGTCTCTTTCTAAGATAACAACGAACAAGAAAGCTGATAAAAGCTCTCAAATAATCTGGAAAAATATATGTAATCAAAACAAATGCAGTGCACTGTGTCTATGTTTACATATCATTTGTGCAATTTAAAGTCTATATTAGTTTTTGTTTTAAGCTCTTCTATTTTGCTATGTTTGATATAGTTGCTTCATGTATGATGCTAAAATGGTAATTTTTCGCTGTTATAATATAACATGTATATATTTACATTGTACCGTTATGTTTGAAATAAGATGAATTAAAAAGAAAATCAAAGAAAACATTTCCCCGTGTTTCACCGGTTCACATAACGGACGCACCGTTTCCGGTTCGGTCCGGCTGCCAAATCCGTCCGTCTCCCGGCGCGTCTCGTGTAAAGCAAGCCGTGCTTGAATGTGGCGCGTACACACCATAGCACAAAAATTAACAACAGTAACCTCTCTAATAAACTCAAGCAAACCAGCAAGTGTTTTACAACGGTTTAGTTCACCAGCTAACTGCAGTGTTTTACTGTCTGTGGACGTCACAGCACCACGATACATGTCAAGTGAAGCGAAGAGACTCCGCACTGACAACATGACCGGTAAAAAGATCGGAACCCACAACGGAACCTTTCACTGTGATGAAGTTCTGGCCTGTTTCTTCCTCCGTCAGTTACCTGAGTACAAGGTAGGCTCAGTCTGCTGCCACAGTGGGTCATAGAGAGATGGTATATGTTTGTATTGGTCCCTTAACTGCTGCTGTTTCAGTGCACTCTGTGTAGATAATAACGTCACTGACTTTAAAACCTTGTTTTTTGAACTGCTCTTTAAAAACGTTCCTTCGGTTTGCATGGACTTAGTTTAAAATACATGTTTATCTTATGTTTCTGCCACACGTCCCATGTCATGTCGTAACACTCCAGGCGGGGGTGCTGCTGCACAGATAACGGAGCTCACAGAGAGCTGACCTGTAATAATTCTAGCATAATCATACAATTTAGGAGAAAATGCCTCAGCAAAAGGGCAGTCAAATAAACATACACCGCTGTAAACATGTCCCCACATTGTCCTTTGAGGGGACAGACTTTTTAAGTGACTTCAATGAACATGCCTTAATTTTGTACGAATAAGCCCAATTACATCACCAGTTAAGAAATTAACACATTTAGCATGAATCAGATTTCCCAGTGTTTATTTATGACACAGGCACTGTTTCAAATGTAAGCAAAGCCTCAGCAGCAACCTCAAAACACCACAATACAATGGCTAATAAAATCCTCTGGCACAGCAATTAAAATGTAATGTAATGATATTGATATATTTTATATGTTGATGCAGTTAATTTTTTGGACAATGAGTTAAGAAATTATGGAGCTAGTTAATTACCTGACAAATCAAGATACTTCCTCACACTATTTCTAAAATCATATAAAAATGCAGTGTTGTCATAAAGCAGGTTGATTTAGTGATTTGTGACATGGTCCATCAAGACCAGGAGAAAGCACACAAACTATAAACAGTGTTCCAAGATATCAGACTGTTGACAAGTGTCAATCCCTACACCACTAGATACAACAAGGTGAAGACACTAGATTATCATTTTTTTATGCTGTTACAATCGGTACTATAGATTTATGCAGCATCATGCAGGTCTACATGTTCATTTATGATAGTTTAGAAGCAGATATAATGATTAGTTTGGTTCAGTTTAGTTTAGTTTAGTTTAGTCAATTTGCACATGCATGTATAGAACGTACAAGAAAAAAAAAAAGTAAAAAAATTGTGCAGGAGAGGTGAGAAGCCATGAGGATACCTTCCCTTTAAAATACAACAATCATGCATAAAAAGAAAAAGATAAAGATGAAGACTGCATAATTGAATAAGAGTTTCAGACTAAGAAGTTTTACAAAATAGTTAAAGATGTACTATTTATAAAAAAAAACAAATTTTAAATACATCAATGAAGTGTTAACAGTCTTTGTAAATAAGAGTCCTTTTCAGATGTTTTTTAAATATTGATAATGCAGATGATGATTGCAGGATGTTTATTATTCATATTAAAAAAAACTCTAATTACATATGTAACTTAACCACATGCAATTTACTTTTTTGCTGATATCCAAAATGCTGATATGTAACAACTCATTCGGCCGATAACCAATACCGATATATATCCGCTTTTTTCCCTACCAAATTTTAGTGATCAGCAACTCTCTTCTGTAGCGGAATTAACACCATATTACCAGCAGATGGAGACAGGAAATACAATAGTTTTCAATGTATGTAATATTAAGTCATTGCGCAAAATAAGGAAAAGCATGTAGGCAGATTTTGGTGGTCGCTTTTAAAGCCAATATTGGCCGATACCAATGGTGAGCCAATATTGTCGTGCATCCCTAAGATTTACATTACCCTTCAACAATTGGGCTTCATTTTTTATATTGATTTTTTTCTTCTTTCCAGTAGGTGCAGTACAATTCAGACACCAATTGTGTTATTAACATTTGGAATAGTCTTGATCCCAAAAGAATAATTAAACTTTAATTTAATGGATGTCCCCACTGTGTTGCATGACAGGAACGAACACTGTTGTGACAGTTTCCTTCCAAAATACCCTTTGAGTGTGAATTTGTTTTCCAGTCCAGGAAAAAGCCAGAGATCATTATTAAATTGTAATGGTGCTTTCAAGCTCTAAATATTGTGGGAACCAGTTTTCTCTCAGCCCTTTGCAGTCTACTCACTGGTTAAATTGAATAGGTTTAAACTGTTATTTGTTTAATGTAGATTATGTTTAACTGATACTCCCTGATTCAATACAAGTGGTGCGAACTCTTCTGTTGTTATTGTAAAATTTGATGAATAGCTTGCTAAAGCAACACTATTGCTAATGCCAGCTTGTTAAAGCAATTATTTTTCACTTGACACTCAAACAGGAAACTGTAATGTTTACCTTGAAATCTGCGTAAATTTTGATGCGAAGTTTCCAGTTTCTTTTCTTAATGACTGCAGACTTCTTCTCTTCCTATGAAACTGTTGCTCAGAGGGATCTCGGCCTTTTCTGCTCTTTCAGTTGACAGTCTGGTTGAAACATATAGTGTTTTGTTCTGTATGTACAAAACACAACTTCTTTTGCAAACCTTTCATACAGAATAACATCTACTGAAATATACAGAGTTGTATTCTCAGCCATCTTACTGTACGGTACAGTAAAGCTTGATTGGGAACATTCTGTACCCAATCAAGGCGATTCCAAACTTTTGAACGCCAATGCATGTGTGCAAAAATTACAATTTGTGCCTGTTCAAGCTCAAACCCTGCTACATTCCTGCTTCCAGCAGGTCCAATCAGGGTCACACTCTTGTCATAATTAACGGTCTTGGAAGAATCCGTTTAAATGCATTTGGCTCTTTGATTGGAAGGTTTAGAAAACCTAAATGAGGCCTATACATAAAATCCAGATGTCATTTCTTTCCTGAAAATCAGATGCCTGATTACAGATGATTGCAGATCTGACAAACTTTCCATTCATTGCACAGGATGCAGAGATCATTCGGACCAGGGACCCGGCACAGCTGGCAGAGTGCGACATCGTTGTGGATGTAGGGGGAGAGTTTGACCCAAAGAGGCATCGCTATGACCATCATCAGAGGTACACATTTTGCAGTAAGCTGCAGCAAAGAGATTGGGTTTATTAAGGTTTTGATCTCAATAAATGTCAGGCTATTATGAAGACAGGGAAATATATGAATAGTTGTTGTTATTAACTTGTCATGGTAATCACATTTTGGGTTTATTTTAATAGAGCAAAGCATAATACAATGTTTCTTTTTTAATCAATACTAAATTAATACTTTAAGTAATAGTTGAGACGTTTAGTGAAATGTTTTAATGCCTACTGAACGTGACAGTGTAAGTTTTACTTTAAATTATTATGTACTTCACTATCAACAAAGAATGTGATGTTATGTTCTTTACATAAACAGATATTGTAATTTACATATGAGTCAGTGTTGGAGTAAGGTGTGCTTTTTCACTCAGATTACTCAACAAGTATGTAAAGATAAAAGAAATGCACACTGTATGTTTTTTTAATTACACAAAAACTACCCAAACATTGTAAAATATGCCTCTTTCATGTCAGCCATTTTGACATGCCACAGTTAAAGGCACAGGGGTTACTAATATTATTAATGATGGCTTATCCATTTAGATGCACCAGTTAGCCATGTCATAACACTGAGCCATCCAGTATATTAAATCTATTGAGTTACACCCGCGCTTCTCTTGTTTAAACCTGTCACATTGTTTGAGATGAAAAAGACCAACTTTCTTGGTGTTTATTAGAGAAATTATTAGCCAGTAGTAGCTTAGTGCAGATATATCTGTATCAGCTGTAGCTGAAACACTCATGTAATTGGTTAATGGATCAGTGGGAAATTTAGTGGCAGCTATTTTGAGAATTGATTTGATCATTTAAGTAAATTTTCAAACAAAAAAAGTCATTTAGAAATGTGAGGATTTGCTGCTTTTCTTTGTTTCATATCATTTTAAATGGAATATCTTTTGGTTTTGGACTAAAAAAAGACATTTGAAGGTTTCTCATTAGAGACTAGAAAATTACAGTGGGCATTTTTGATTTACTGTTTTCATTTTTATAGACAAAATAATTAAACAAGAAAATAATTGGCAGGTTAATTAGTAATAAAAGCAGTCTGTAGTAGCTGTCCTGTGAAATGTCACCTTGGGCTTTGAGATTTAAAAAAAACCAAAACAACTACTCAATTGAGAAACTAAATGGCTGATTTGGCGTATTCGTAACATAGACTGTGTAAACTAATGGACATTGCTACCGTGACTTCACCTACTGGTTTGTTGACTTACGTTTTGAAGCCTTAAGTTCTGCATGTCTGCCGTCATAATCTTGGATTTTGGGGTCCAGAATTGACCGTATTTGGACGAAGAGTTTGGAGCTGTGGAGGAGCGAGGGGTAGATCTGTGGTGACGCCTCACAGACAGCCTTTAACTTAAGTAGCCCTACCTTTAAATATGCGCAACTTTAAGTCTTATAAAATGCAAACAGGTGATTATAAAGAAGTTCACCCCCTGTACAGTTTTCAGGAAGGGGAAATTAGCTATAGAGACCAATGCTGTTTTTTGTACCAGGCTGTAAACATGTTTATTTCTGCTGTAAAATTAAGCATTTTAACATGGGGGTCTATGAGGATTTACTGTGTTTTGAAACCAGCCTCAAGAAGCCATTAAATGAACTGCAGTTTTTGGCTTAATTTTTCATCCTCTTAAGTTACCGCTTGATTAGTTACTAATTGCCGTAGAAATTTAAAACCAGAAAACAATATTGCAGAGTTTATCCACGAGAGAGCTGAGACATTTTTAACTGCACGCTGAGCATATCTTGGTAACAGTTGCCAATTTTAAGGGATTCTTATGAAAAACATTTGTTTATATAATATGTTAATGTAAAACAAGATTTTTACAGGCCAATATATCATTGTCGGAATTTTAAAAAGCTCTGATCTTAATATCAGTATCCGCCTCAGTAATCCAGCAGGAACACGCTCTGTTTACTAAATTTCCTGCCAAAGTTCTTTCCGAATGATTGCATTCACTCAAAGTCTCATCACGTTGAGTAATCAGCCTATTCCAGATGTCTTGTCAGCTTAATGTCCTGATGATAATCAGAGATAGCTTTTATGACCACGGTGATAAAGATATGCCAGGGCTCTCTTCCTGGCAGGTGGTTAGTGATAATTAGCGCTCCTTCAATTGAATGCTCCCCTGCTGTTGGTTCACGAGGCACAGAGGCTGCCACGACACTGTCAGGGGCCGCAGGAGAATGTGGCTGTCACTCACATGCGCGGATGGGGGCAAGATGGTTGTGATGGCAGGCATGGATGTAAGTGGGCTCGGGTGCTGGAGGAAGTTGGAGAACAATTAGAGTCCTCAAATTAATTTAAAAACAGTAACAGTGCACAGATGAAGTTGACAGCAGTATCAGTACATCGCAGTAAGAACTGGAGGAGCCTGAAATTAAAACATAGAAGGAGGAGGAGTTTGGCATTTTGGGAAATACTCCTATTTGCTTTATTTTCGTGGAAGATTGACAGCACTCTCAGATCTGTCTGTTTAATATGAAGCTGGCACCAGCAGCCTACTAGCTCAGCTTAGCATATGTAGACTGAAAACCTCTGTCCAAAGGGAACTAAATCTGCCTACCAGCACCTGTAAACCTCACTGATTAACATGTTATATCCTGTCAAAACCGAAGAGTAAAAAACGCCAGTTCGCTGTTACTGTTGACCCTCTTTCTCATATATGTGTTACATCAACATACATCGTAGATTTCAACATATTCACAACAGTTAAATTCAAATGCGTTTCTCAGTCATTGTTATTTTCATAGTTTGTTTGTTGTTTCATATTTTGTTTACTTAAACAATTAATATTCCTATTATGACTATTCGACTGGTCATCAGTCTCTTGAATGCGTTGTCATCTGTCATTGCAGCTTCTGACATCTGTCACCGAGCTGTTAAGCTGTCAACATTTTGTGGCTCAGTTGGTGTGATGTAATTTCTGCTGCGTGGAGGATTGTGGGTCACAATAGCTGGAGAAGTATGTTGGCATGCATACTGCAAAATACAACCGGATGTTGTAGAACATTTTGGTATTTTTGGCATACTGCATTTGACATACTATGTATTGGGTCATACGAAATCATTCTCTGGCATACTAAACAGTATGGTGGTATGGGCATTGGAACACATAGTGTAAATAAAGATGGATGGCATGACAGCGCCCCAAAAGTGAAGCCAAAACATCTTGATCAACCCCTGGTGGCTGGCTGCAGCATAGCTCATAAATCCCATCCCCTCCATGTTTGGGGATGGGACATTGACCCAGTTAAAAAGTATACGTCAAGTAAATTTTTCCCAAAGATGGTTTCCTATCACGCTGGTGTATTTTAAACTGTTCATTTTTTTGACAAGTTTGGTTTAAATTAGTTGTTTGATGCTGTAAAAGAGGTGTGACGTCATGATTCAGCTGTGTGTGTCCATCCGTGTTGGGTCGGATGGTTGTATGGGTGAGAGCCATGGATGTATAAAGACAACTGGACATTGTGTTGGTTCATGAAGCCAAAAGAGTTCAACTTCCTGTGTTTAAAATTTCTCAGATCCTCAACATCTTTGGGCCCATAGAGCAGGGGCTCTAGATACTTTGCCAGCTGAGTGTCTTACTTCTGGTTTAGCGCTCTGCTAAAATAATAAATGTATTTAAGTATTAAAAGTACAATTATAATTTCATGAAATGATTGAATTAAGTGGCTCAGACTTTTTAAATGTTATCAGACTGAATGTATCAAATCCTAATAGGGAAATTAGTCATTTCGCAGAGGGTTGTGACGCTCCAAAAAAGTGTTTCCACTGATTTATAGACGTCTCATTCCTAATGGACAGTTATTAGGCACTCCTTGTTTGTTTTCCATCTAATCTGTGGAACAGACAATCTAGACTATGAATACAAATTATTTCCCCTTAAACTGAGGCCTCAAAACAAAAAGAAGAATGTGAAGAACTTTTATCTTTGACAAGTTTCTTAAGCAGGGGAGAAATTGTCTATGAGAGTTGGAGGCCTGAGAAATGTTCTCCAAACACTGACTGAAGGTTAATAAAGCACAGCGGATTAGATCTGACAGGGAGTGCGTTTGTGGTTGCTCACAGTGAAAACTGCACTCAGTGCTTCCACTCAGGAAAGAAATAAAAGTGAGCAAATGTATTTTTACAGCAGTGATAAATGTGTTGTGCGTTTTGCAGCACCCACCACAGCGATATGATGTTTTAATGCAGTTTTCTGTTGTAATTCAGGTTGCTTCTGCTGGCTGTGTCGATTCATGGACAGGGCAGGCGTCCACTTCCCCTGTATTCACCAAAACTCTATAATGCATGAAAACATGGCCACAGTTATGCAAGAAGGGAAAGTAAGGGGAAAATCAGGAAGTTTTTGTTGTTTTAAATTTTTTATTTTACATTACAAAAATCAAGTCGTAATGTTGAAAATATAGTCAAACTTTCCATATTAGTGCCAGACATATAAGAAAGTAAATCAGAGGAGGAAGATTTTTATTTTTGGCATTTCAGGAATAAAGTCAAAATGTTAAGTCAGCTCCTCAGGTTCATTGTATCTTGTGATACAACATATCCTCTCTGGATTGCACTCAGGTGTGACCACTGATACCCTTGGATCTGTCCATTACCAGCTGTTTCAGTTTGCACAAATGCGGCCATCTCTTCCACATTTGTTTGGTTTCGACACGATCTTTTCAGAAATCCTAATACTTATTACCATGCTGTATTTATGCGAAATGAATGAGAAATAATCCCCTTTTTATTAAAACTGATTCTGACAATTTTACCAGTACCACACAAGGCATTTTGTAGAGACGGCCACATGTGCAAACACTAGTAGTTTGATTTACCCTCAAAAGTTTGACATTAGTTTTTGAAATGTCAGGTTTATTCTGGACATTTTGACTTTATTCCCAACATTTTGACTTTTTTCTCATAATGTAAAAAATACCCCAAAACATCCTCCTTTAATGCCACTTAATTTGGAATTAAAGTTTATGTATCATTTGTAACAATAATTTACATCTCGTATGAAACTTTATGTGTTACGGTAAAAATGAACACGGGCCTTGATGATTCTTCTTTTAAAAATCTGATACAACATGTTTGATGCCATCCTTAGTCTCGCAGCACCGAGTTACAAATATTAAATTGTTCTCAATCTTACTAAAATCATTTTCCCCAGAAAAGAAGGGGTTAAAAGAGCAGTGAGCCAGAGACCATTACACTTCCTGAAGCGCTCCTATAAAGTGATTTGGTCGTCTCTACAGTACTGAGGGTCACAGTGAGATCTAAATTAATTAAAGAGGGACATTCCCTGAATGCTTCTAACCAGATTGAAATTTCTTAAAATGTATAATATATATTCTTAGTCTGAATCTTTTTAAACCAAAGGGGGAAAAAAGATGGTTTGGAGATGAGCTGGTCATACAGTACCTGCAGGATACAGTACAAGGGGTCAAGACCACTTTTACCTGTGTTTGCTTACAACAAGAGGGAAAACACGAGTGGTCAGAGAAGCGTAGACGACAGATAATATGTTCTCAGTGAATGAAATAAATACCAACCAAGGTCATCATGACCAGAGCAATGAATTCAAGTTTGAGAGCTCTTTTTGTCGCATTGGGTATCAATACATGAAGCAATACATGAACACATTTTCTCTTTATTATTCTTTGTATCCACTAGTTGTTCCTATTTTGTTAGTACCCATTGTTTTCTGGGATTCACCAGTGTTTTCTTATTTTTACTCCTCTTTTAGGTAAGAGAAAATTTGACAAGTGGCCGAGAGCACTCTTACCAAGATAAGAGAAACAAAATCTTGTTTTCACAGTTCATAAATGATAAGTTTATTTAACAGTACATCAGTTTCACTACTGCCCTTATATAGGGTTTAAGGGGCGTCAACTATGTTAAGAGGTTACTTAAAATCAAGTTGGATTCATTATTTACAACACCTGGGTGAGAGCAGAGGAGTTTACCTCTCTAATTTTTTTCTCTTAGAGACAGAAAATATGAGAGAAATTTAAGAGAATGTTGCTGCATGAGGCCCTTTTTTTTGTTTTTTGAAAAGTCGACTTCTAAAGCTTGTGAAAGGCCACGCTGTGCTCTTTTACAGTTTCACAAATTTCCCATCATTTTAAGGCACTACTGTGCACAGAATGACAGGAAATTACCGGCCAGTAAGTTGTTTTTCAGAAAGTGCTTGAATATCTCCTCTGAGGCTTCAAGTAAGTAATGTATTCATGAAGCTTCATTTTGTGCACACGTTAAATAGGATGCAATAAAGCCACTGTTTCTATTTAGCATAAGGAAGTGGTGTAGTTGGAGGAATATGGGAATTGTAGTCAGTACTACTTAATTCTTGCCAAAGTATTTCCAGCTCTTGGTTTATATTCTTCTTTACTACCATATATAATTTTATTCTGTATGGTTAAATGCAAGTTTACCATTTTTGACTTCACACCGAGTTTGATGACTTCTCTCTCGTAATCTGTTAATCTTTTTCAGCTATTCTCCATTTCTCCATGTCATTTTCTTCTCGCTCATTCACTCCCATCTCCTGGTAATCAGCATAGAAATGCCTCAGCTTGGCCAATTAGTCCTTTAATGGCTGTGATTACCCCCTGCTTCCCTAGCATGTCACTCATTCATTTGACGGTCTGTTTTCCGCTGTGCCGCAGCCCAAGCATCCTAATTAAGCCTGAATTAAATGACCAGCGGTGGCTGGGTGCTGGAGCCCACCCATCTCAGCACGTGGCTGAGAAGAGACCTCCGGTGGCTTTTATTCGTGTGTGCTCACGCTGACTAACACGCCAGCGCATGCTTACTCTCTCTCTCTTTCTGGTCACTCTAAAGTGGAGAAGAATATCACATATGGATGAAAGTGCCTTTTATTGATAATAAAGAAAGAAAATAGGGAGTGCTGCACTGGGTCGAGACACTAGGTGTTGGGATGATTGTAAAAAATCAGGTGCTCTTCAAGGATAGGTCAAGCAGGCACCTAAGAATAAAAAACGAGAGGCCTCATGCAGCAACATACGTAAGCAAATCAACTATCTACATGTTAATGTCACTACTAAATTTGTTAAAGAGGAAATGGGTTTTCGATTATTTCCACCATTAATTAATTACTTTGTCTTATAAAATGTAAAACAAAAAAAAAGTTTAAAATATCTATCAAAGTTTCATAAAGCTCAAGCTGATGTTTCCAAATTGCTTTCTTTGTCGGACCAACAGTCTGTAAGCCAAAGATATTCAGTTTACAATGAAAACAGGACATTTTATAAACTAAATAATTAATGGATCAATTTAGAGACTAATTACTAGATTTATTTATAATGAAGACGATTTTAAGTTACAGCTCAATTCTGTATACTACTTATTGTTTATCTTTATTTCTTATAAACAGTATTTATTATTTTAACACCAGCTGCAGCAAGATATAGACAGTTTTTACGTAATGACCTTTTCCACCCACTGTGAGTAGAATGTGTTGCTGTTAAAAAGCTCCTCTGTTGTATTCAGCTAAGATAATGCCCACACTTTGCCCAGGACCTTTGCAGAGAGCTACCACAGCCTGTGTCCAGAGAAGCCATGGGTGACCAAGCTCAGCTCAGCCGGCCTGGTGTACCTACACTTCGGTCGTCAGCTGCTGGCCCAGCTGACGCAGCTGAAGGAGGGCGACAAGCAGCTGGAGGTGCTCTTCGACAAGGTGAGAGGGGGAGGCGGTGAATTAGCAACCTTTGTGTTTCATTCACAGCTCAAACACTCCACTGGAAAGAGAGGTTTTCCTTCACCTCGCCTCGGCTGATGTATTGAACCTGAACACAGTCGATTTCATCATGAATTACAGAGAAATCAAAGGACACTTATCTCTTTGTGCTTTGCTTATGTAGGTTGTTAAAACAGACACTATGAAGCCACTGGCCGTGGTGGACTAAGTGCTCAGATAGTCACTATTAGTACACATAAAGACATGAGATAGTAACCTGGTAAGACATTAACATTCTGTTTCGCTCTCTGTATCAGTCTAGCCCTGCTGCTGTCCCAAACACTTTCAGTAAGTGGGAGTACTCGCCTTGACAGACAAACTTCTTCAGCCAATCAGTGTAACAAAACACAGGGGAACATCTTCATTACCAGTAGATAATACAAGCTTTTGCCAAATCCTGTCACAAGAACAGTTAAAATGTCTTCTCCTCCAAAAACCCCATGAGTGCATTCGCTTGTTCTTGTTTAATTGTTGTTATTGACTCTATCTTTGCATTAACTTAACTTATTGCTGTGTTTAGTCTACTGATGTTAGAATTATTCTTTGTTGCTTCGGGAGCCGACATTACTTTTCAGCAAGCTGCAGCCCGTGTTGTACGTCATCAGCTACAACGCAGTCCCACATTGGATGCTTACGTTGTCAACTATGGTGCAGATCCCTGATTAGCCCAGATTGGATTTTAATTTCTGGAAAATGTTTGGGGCGGCAGCAGGGCCAAACTGATACAGAGAGGGAAACAGGATGCTGAGCTCACGTCATTCAGATGGTCTCAGGCTAATGAGACAGAGGACGCCCTCTCAAATTGTTTCTAATGGCCTTACTACCTGTCAAAAAAAGGAGTCTGTAACGCAGCTGTCAGTCATGTCAAACTAGGCAGCACTGATCAAATATGATTCAAGATACTTTTACTGCATTGCGTATTTCTCACCTCACATGTTTTCAGAAGCATATTTTAGTGTACTGTTTAGCTTTGACCTAGCCGCCATGTTGGAAACTGCTGTCCACTGGCCGGACCAGCTTTCTCATTTTACAACTAAACAGTACACAAAAATGGGGCGTTGGTGGCTTAGTGGTAGAGCAGGCGCCCCATGTACGAAGGCTGTTGCCGCAGTGGCCCGGGTTTGAGTCCAGCCTGTGGCCCTTTGCTGCATGTCACTCCCACACTATCTCTTCCCCTTTCACACT
>JAPZEB010000012.1:13984156-14001590 GCA_029783705.1 Chaetodon striatus
TAATAGACGACATGCCCCAGGCGCAACATTTAGCGCAAAATCCACAAAACCAGCCTTAAAATTAAGGAAATCTGAAACGACTGCATTAGAGTCAATGGAGCACAGCTGTGTTGTTGTTGGACCCTGGTCTGAGTGGCTGAAGCTACATTATGATTGGCCAGTCTGTGTCCAAGGGCGGAACTTAGTGAAAGGTCAATTAAAATAAAAATTACTTATTACATTTTTAACAGGATAACTCATTTCAAAAGTAACCCCTCCATAACCTACATGTCGAAGTCAGCCTTCATTTCAAAGTGAAATTCATCTTTTTATTTGAGGTCTTTACACAGTGATAGATAAGGTCTGGCCTCTTTTGTGACCTCTAATATTTAGCCTGGAAAAATAAGACATGAGTGATTGAAGGAGACACACCCTCCCTTTAACGTTTCCTTTCAGCTCTATCAGTCACTTATCCTGTTTGTCTCACCATGACAGCCTCAAATGGAAAATAATATTTTCCTAAACAGGTGAGGTTTTATATTACAGGCATAAAAACAGTACAGTGTAAATGTGTCTTCACCTGGAGCCTCCTGGGATTCAATCAAGCTCTGCAGGAAGAGCAGACAGCAACAATCAAATTACACCTATAGGTAATTAAGTTAATATCTCATATGGAGGTATAGCCAGTGTCTTCTCAGAAATCCGAGACTGATGCCATGTGTGGGGACAACAAGGACTCACGGTGACACACCTCGTGTTTGTCTCTTACACACGCGCGCACACAGACACACGTGCACACAGAGGGAGAGGAGGAGAGACAGAGAGAGAGTTTGCCCCACATCTTAGTTGCTATAACTACCCTGTGTTACGACAGGCGGTGATGAAGCCGTCTGCAGGCGACACACCACACGGATCCACCTCTGATGCTCCTCACAGAGTTTCTCCATAATCTTTATTAAAGGAGAGGAGGAAGGTGTCCTGTCTGCTGTCGGGAGGAATCCGGAGGAAAACTGCAAACGGAGTCTAAAACAAATAAAGAAAGAAAATCTTTATCCTTTTTCTGGATCTTAAACTTCACAGGAAACAATTTTACAGGTAAGTTTTTATATAACCTTGTCTTTTATGTATATAAAATCAGTTACTACTATATTTTTTTGTCTAGTGATCATATTGCTGTTGCATGGGGTTATAGTCTGTTTAATTCGCATCAACTTTTAAATAACAGAGAGAAAGCTTTATTTAACACCGTCACAAACTTCATTTTTATGATCCAAAAGTTGCAAAAACAATGTATAAATGTTCGCTTTCACGAATCTAAAAGCTGTTACAGGGGTTTCATTACCTCCCGACTGTCCAGCTGACCTGCTCCCCTCCAGATTAATGTCCCTAATTTATAGTAAATAAAATTTCTTTGTAAATGTTCTGACTTCAGTGCAGGTTAATCTGATCAGGTCTGATCCTGGAGTAGACTCAGGAAGCAGCGGAGTCTCTGGGTTATTGTCTCATTTAAATGATGCCCTTTGCTTTAAGAATGAAGGAGGAATATTAAAATAATTGGAAACTGCAGCAGTAACACACAGCGCCGTCTTTATTTGCTTTGGGAGTCCCTCTCCGTCCCCCCTGTCTTTTAAACCTTCCTCATTCCCATTCACATTTATGCAGCTGATGATTATTTTTCTTAATTGGGGATTTGCATGCATCTGCATTCAGGATGTTAATAACAGGCAGTTAATGAGTGGTGGACTAAATCCTCACCTCTGCTTATAAAAACACACTGGACCAAGGCTGACAGTGCATAGGTGTAGATTTTGGGTGTGTGCAGAGGATATGTCCCTCCTAATACCTAGAACATGTGCATTTGTCCCCTCCCAAAGACAACATAAAAATAGCAGAGGACTTTAATTTTGACAAATAGACATGTAGACCATAAATAGATGCTTAAAAGGCAGCAATTGGGGCATTAAAATTATCGGGAATGCAGGAAATTAAGAGTTTGATGCCACAGTTTACTGTCAAAGGACCCCCAGACTCCCTGTTTCAATGTTAAAACAACCTTACACTCCTGTGTCAGTCAATCAGTCAGACACTGTTAGGCATGTCAACAAAAACCCAGGCCACTGTTCGTATATGCTGCCTGTGCAGGACAATAGAGACACATGAGGGTTTTGATACTATTAAAGAAAGCAGAGTGTGCTTAACATTTAAGAGGATGTTCTTTTAATCCAATTCAAGGACTACATTTTGATTTCTGTCCTGGAACAAGAACAATCCTATAGAAATGTTCTAAAAGCACCTGATTTGATTGTCTGGATAAACTCACACCATTTTCAGACCCACATAAGATAAAAAAAAAGAAGTGAAACAGATGAGCCTGAACTTCTCTAATAGCATAACACACATAACACATGTAATGTATTCTCCATTGGTTTTGTCGGCGGGATGCAGAGTCTAGCCAGATTGTTTTTTTTTTTGTTTTTTTTTTTAAACTTTTGCCTCCTCACTGCTCCTCACTGAGCAGATGCTCACACCAGACCACTGCCGGCTTATTTTTTTTTCCCCCAGCTCTGTCACTTATTGACACTGTGGGACACAGGCAGGATTGATGTTCTTGCCGTTAATAGTGTAGCAGGCAATACTTGGGGCTATCGATCCCACCCCCTTTTCTATCCTCCATCCCTACAGTGTGCTCTGTCTCCACCCGTGGAATATGATTAAGGGGCTGTGGCATCATGGGAAAATAAATAGAGGGATAAATGAGATGAACACGTATTGATGGGTGTAATGTGATGCTTTTCTTCTGGTTTCAAATTGGAGAGGCACAAAAGACACAGCGGAAGGGAGGCTGGGAGGATTCCAGATAATCATGTATAATGATTCATGTCCTTTTAATGCAGGAATACAAGAGTTGTATCAAGCTCATTAGATGACTTTTACTGTCATTACTGCTGCTGTGAATAACAAGGGACATCTCCTTGAACAGAAATGCTTGTCCTCTTGTCCTCTTTGTGTCTCTCTGTGCATTTTTACCCACTGACCTTTTTCTGCTCCTGCTCAACATCATAATCTCACCTGTCAGTATTTTGATTGCATGTGTTTGAAGGGTTTGTAAAGAGAGAGGGAGAGAGAGCGTCATTTTTTCCACACTGACCCCTTTTTCTCTCAATCTGTCAGATCCTCCAGGTGCGACTGTGTGTGTGTGTGTGTGTGGTTGGGACCTGGTGTGTGTCAGGGTGCTATGGTGAGGCGATGTGCACAGGCTGGCGTGAGGAGAGATGTCTACCAGCGTCAGTGGAGGAAGACGGAGAGGTAAAGGAGTGCATCTTCATTCATGGCTGCGCGTCTCGCTCTTGTTCTCAGCCCTGTGGGGCCAAGCGTTCCCCCAGTGCCCGGACAGCTGCCACTGTGCCTGGGACACGGCCACGGTGCTGTGCTCAGACGCCGGGCTGCGGGAGATCCCAGAGGGGATCCCACTGGATACTGTCTCCCTCCATCTGGAACGCAACTACATCCGAAACATCCCCGAGAGTGCCTTCAGCGATCTGGTCCACCTGCGTGACCTGTACCTTTCCCACAACCGCATCGACTCGCTCGCCTCGGGGGCCCTGCGGCACCTGGGCCCCGAGCTGCGCCTGCTGGACCTCTCACACAATCAGCTGAGGCAGGCCAGCAAGGAGGAGTTCGGCTCCACTCGCGCAAAGACTCGTCTCTACCACAACCCCTGGCACTGTGACTGCGCCCTCCAGGAGCTGATGGAGAGTCTGAACCTGGAGCCTGAGACAGTGAATGGGATTGTGTGTGAGAGCTCTGTGAGGGGGGTGGGCGAGGGCAGCAGGTGGGAGGACCCGGGGTCGCAGGGTGAGCACGCAGGTCAACCGATGGTCAAACTGTTAGGTTCTGGGGTGAATTTCTGCAGCCTGCAGAGGAAAACCACTGATGTAGCCATGCTGGTGACAATGTTTGTGTGGTTCTTCATGGTCATCGTGTATGTGGTGTACTATGTGAGGCAGAACCAGGCTGAGGCCCGCAGGCATTTGGAGTACCTGAAGAGTTTGCCCAGCCCACGCAAGACCCCCACAGAGACAGACACTCTGAGCACTGGTTTCTAAACTCCTGTGCAGCTTCAACTTTAATGGAATAACAAGAAAATTGAATTTTTGTGGAGAGCGACTGATAAACTTCCACAACTTGCTATGTGGAGTTACTGGAAGATGCTCATCCAGAGGAAACAAACCTTTTACAGCTGTCTTTTGTGACTGTAATATTTCTTTATATTTGTTACAACTAAGCCCACCTACCACATGTGTCTTTATATTTCTTTACCTATTACATTTTTCTCAATTTAAAGGTTCACTGTGCGGGATTTAGGGGGATGTATTGGCAGAAATAGAATATAACAAGTATGTTTTCTGTCATATATAATCACCTGAAAATAAGAATAATTATGTGTTTTGTTACCTTAGCTGAGCTGTTTATATCTACCTAGGGAGTGAGTCCTCTTCCATGGAGTCCACCATGTTGTCTCTACAGTAGCCCAGAATGAACAAATCAAACACTGGCTCTAGTTGACCATTTGTGTTTTCGCATTTTTGCATTTTTGCATTTTTGCATTGGTCAACGTAGTTAGAAGCCCCTCCGTGATAATAACAATGTCAAAAAACACAGATTTTTAAAAATGTGAAACAGCTTTATTCAATGAGTCTACTGGTTTAAATTACCGTGTCCATTTGTTTTGGAGAAGAAGAGACCTCTGTGGATAATTCGGCTCCCAGTAAATACCTCCTAATTAGATCTTAAGTTATCAGAGAGCTATGGAGAGCTCACATTAGCAGGTTTTGTGCTAGCAGCCCATCTGTGACATGCCAAACAGTGAGGGAGAAACATTCATTTTTAAATTACAGTGTCTGTTTTAGAGAGGAGGAGACCTCTGTGGATAATTTGGCCCACAGTAAAAACCTCCTGAGCAGTGAACACTGAGGAAATTCTAACCGGGAGAAGTCTCAGCTTGTTGCAATCTGCAGTCCTCACCACTAGATGCCAATACAGCTCCTAAATCTCACACACTGTTCCTTTAATGAACAATATTTGTGTACTCATTGTGCACCGTGAGAAAAGAGTGAAAATGAAAACAAAGTTCAGCAGAAGATGAAAGGATGACATAAGTCTTTGGGGACAAAAAAGAGAAAGTTCTTTGAACTTTTATAACCTTCCATCTCACTCTGTACTCCTTCTTTGCTTCTCTATTCTTCTCCATGCCCCATACTGTGGTCTTTTATCTTTCATTAAGCTCTAATTAGGAGTCTTTGACCAACTGACCCTTAATGAAAACTTGAAAGCCAGTAATCAGCTGGAGTGTGTGTACCAGGTCAAAGAGGGAGAGTGTGCAAACTCAAATGTGTGTCCTCATCTAATTGCTTGTTTCGTTTGTGCGTGTGCGCGCATGCACGTGGAGTGTTTTCGTGCATTGTTACGGGCCATTTTTACTTTGATAACATTGATTTTGCACGGATGCTATTTAAGCCTGTCCCAATCCACGGTCACTAAGCCAGTGGTTTTGGTGCCAGTGAAGAACTGCTGATCTAAATTTAGTCCTCTCAGGAAGCCATTAGAGCTGCAGGTGAACTGTTTTGTCTCCAAGCTGCAGCAATCAGCTCTAAAATATCTGGACAGCTTGTCACTGATTGAAACAGAGAGTTTTCAGCCAGATTTAGAAATGGATCATTGTCATAAATTAGATTAGTATAGCCATTTATCCCGAGAGAAGCTGTTAGTTTAGCTGTAATTAATCTCTCGAGCTCTCCTTTCAGTCCTCTCTGCACTGATTGCTGTGTACAAATCGTCCCGTCTCCCATTTTCCACATCGGCTTTATCATAATTGATTCCTTTTCAAGCCACTGTAAAAAATAAGCAAAAAACACTTTGATAATAAATGGAATATTTTTCTCAGTTGGTGCGTTTAACGCCTGTAATGTCAAGATTAATGCCATTCCTAACGCGTATACTCTGTGTGCACTGACTATGAAACAAAGCCTGACTGAGCAACAGCCACTTATTTTGATTTCACTTGAGTGGAGCATTATTTTCTGAGACGAGGGTGCACTGTGTGATTAATGTTTGAGTATTTGTCATTCTTCAATGTTTACAAATAGAAACTGTCTCTCTCAGCTTGATAGTCAGCAACATTTAATGTGTGTTCAGGAAAGTGGTTCCCAACCTGAGGGTCAGGACCCCAACAAGACCTCGCAAATTCAGTGTGAGGGGTCACAAGATTATTGACAGGATATTAAAACAGGAACAACAAATTTCTGCAGCACAAAATTAAGTGAACTTTGTTGCAGTATGTTGAAATCTATGGAGTTTCTAACCTCATTCAGTTGTTATAACAATGTAGGAAAAAAGTCACTCTTTGGTCGAACAGATATAGAAAGGCAAAGTCCCTCTCCTTCCTGTGTCTCCCATGGGACCTTATGATGTTCGAGGCGTGGCCTGTTCATTCCTGTGAAAGTTGCCCAGTGGTGCATGCAGCCAAAAAAGTTGACTTTACGAGTCAAAAACTACCATTCATAGACTAAGCAAGCTCGAGACTTCTGTCGACTGAACAGCTAAACTTCTGGTTTAGCACTCTGCTAACTTGAATGTGAATAAAATAATTCAATCATGTGGCGCTTTAAGAATTTCAAAATGTTATTGGTCAGAATGGATCGAATCCTGATAGTGAAATAAATCATTCTGTGGGGGTGTGACACAAAAAAATGTATCCACTGATTTATAGATGTCTCTTTTACAATGTAAGTCCATGGTGAAAAAGCCATTTTTGGCCACAGTGGCATCAGGCGACGGACACCTAAGTTGTAATTCCACTGTTTGGCCACTACAAAAATTGGCTTCAAAGCCTGGCGCATTTAGCAGCCTGGGATTTATTTCAGAAAAAAAAGTTTGTCAAAGGCAGGACATAAATAATTTTTTGATCCATTTTAAATTGTGCAATGAATTACACATATGATGTTTGTCAAATTAAAAGATAATTTTGCAAGCCAAGAAAGTAGCAGTCAGTTTGTTGTAGTACCATCAGAATCAGAAAATTATTCCTCTCTTGCCATTGACAACCACACAAATTTTTCCAAAATAAGGTCCCATGGTGGTGGTTCGCTGGAAGGGGAGGGACTTTGACTCTCTACATAGTGCTGCTACCATGATGTTTTTGTAGGCCAACATGGAAGTAACATCACCTTGGTTCCCATGACAAAAAGCCAAGGGGATTTTCGCATTGGATTTTGGGTTATTGCAAATTAATACCTCTTTCATAATTTTTTTTAAGCGTAAATGTGATCACCAAAAGTAAAAAGGTAATGTTTGTGTTTGGTGTGATGACATTCTGTAGTCTCATTTAGCCACTTCTTAGCAACTGCCTTTTTAAGACACATTTAAAGCTTCAAACTAAACAGGGTATTTACTGACATCTTTTATGTCGTAGCATAAAACTTGAAAGTCTCTTAAGCTTGTGTAAACCACAGACCTCATTTCATGTATCTAACCTAAAACCTATTCAAAAAAACCATTGACTATAAGACAAGGCAACTGGCAGGGCTAAAATGCTAACTCATTTTCAGGTTTTAGGATTCATTCTTGCACCACTTTATTGGCTATGTAAAAGATAAGGCCTGTAGGAGTGTCAGACACTATCATAGCTTTATTTTAAGGGGTCACAAGCCAAATAGATTGGGAACCACTGGTTTACCATGATGTTTTTAGCCATGCTAGCAGCGTGGCTCTATAGGTATGATACTGTTAGTCAACATGGATGGATTAAAGTTGGTTCAGATGTTAATGTCTTTTTTTTTTCTCTGTCTGTAATTACCAATTTTAGCATGCTAACACGCTAAACTAAGTTGGTTCACATAAACACTAAACCTGCTAAACAGCTGCATGTTAGCATTGTCATCATGAGCATATTAGCATGCTGACATTAGCATTTAGCTCAGTGCACCACTGTGCCTAAGTGCAGCGTCACAGGGGTGCTAGCATGACTGTGGACTCTTAATCGTGTGTCTTTAATCTGTGACAGGTTTCTTTTACAACCTTATAAATGTTCATACGTGTAATAAAACATTACCGTGCCCCATTTATATCAACAGTTGAGTTGGAAAAGTGGTATGAGCTGAGGCGAAACCTAGAGTAAGACATCTTTCTGTGTAATGTACCATGCTAAATGTCGGTGTGTGTGCTTTGTAATTTACAGAGAAAGACGGGTTGAAGTTTATGTTGTTAAGGATGAAGAAATACTGTGAATTAGAGATAGAGTCAGTTAAACGTTGAGTAGAAACATGTTGATGTCGTAATGATAACTGGTTCATGTTGAAACCTGGTTCTGGTTGGTAGACCACAGGCTAAAAGACTGGAAATAAGAAGTTGGATATTTGTTCTGTCTCTGTGGATAAACTTGTGACGCACTGTTGGTGTAACTTTACATACTCAGAATATTTCCTGAATGTTTATCTGTCTGTCACAAATCATACATCTAATGTCAATGTGTCAGTTTCTCCAGATGCATCTCAGACCCTTTAATACAATCTTTAACCCACCATGGCTTGTTTGACTACATTGATGCTGATCAAGAAACAAGCATGCCCTCTGTGTGTTTTTTATTGGTGATGTGTTTCTGTCCCAGTGATGTTTTCTCTCCTGTTTGTTTGTATGCCGATAATTATTCAAACAAGGATAAAGTCATAGATCAGAAACCTTGACATTAAATGATAAATGATCTATCAAAAAGTGATTTTAGGAAAAACAAGAAATATATAAAAAATAAATAAAACAAACATTGCTCTACTTTGTTCATAGAAATGCTTCTACCTTTTATTGCTACTGCAAGTTGAAAAAGGCAAGAAGATAAAGAGAAGCGTAGAAGTACAGGAAGACATTATTAATTCACAGAACGAGCTAATCATGGTCGGCAGTGTTTCCTATTTCTACTCTACCATGCGTTAAAGCTAAAGGAAATGATTGAAAAGCTATCTTACATATATAAAAGTACATGATATGGACTTTCACCACCTCCACCTTCAACTTTTACTTTTTTTTTTTTTGCTCCACAAATCACCAACAAAATCAAAAATGGCCCCCGCATTTACTCATCTCTCCGAGGTGTTTCTCCCCCTGGAAATATAATCTGGACATCACCACAAAAACACAGTGGCAGCGGGGCACAGTGAAGTGTTTAGATGTGACTTTTCTTTTTTATTTTTCAAAAGGAATTTCCTTGGGGAAGAGTCCAAACCACTGACTGCCCCAGATCTTTCAACAGAGGGGGAGAACAAAAACAGGACATAAATAAAAAGCAACTTCAGCCTGTTACTTGGTTTTGTCTTTTATTTCCAATTTACATTAATTAAAACGTAACAAAAACAAGTCATGATCATAATAATAATATAATAATGCTATTATTATTAATAATAATACTATTATTAATAATAAAAAATATACACAACCTCACACAAACGAGCCCTCTGCGCTGGCTGCGGAACTGGAGCAACAAAGTCAAACACCGGATCTCTTCAAGTGTGTGCGAGTGAGAGTGAGAGTGTGTGAGCCGAGGCAGAGGGCACGCCCTGTGTGAGGGGACTGATGGGAGGAAGTAGAGAGGGATGGGGGGGTCACAGCAAATGCGTGGGCAGGGGGGGGCAGCAGACTGGGCTTTAATGACCGAGCTTCTAATGGTCATATTTATATGAAAATGAAGAGGTTTGTATACAAAGCTTCAGGGGGAGAAGGCCTCAGTTTGATTTGTAATATTTTTTTTTAGTGTGAGGTAGCTTTAAAATATCAAAACTAAAAAAGGAAATTGAGTATTGACTCCAAATTGGACATGCCTTGATCTTAAAAATTCATCATGGGCACATTTGTGGGGGTTGAAGCAGGAGGGTGGGGCGAGGCAGGGACATTTATCACCCTGAAATCCAAAATCCCAGGGCGAAATGCTCTCTCTGAGAAACTGTATATATATGTATACACACATATACATATATATACATATATACAGATCACTACATTTGAGTATCTGGTTGTTTTTAAAAAATACAGACTGTTTTACAACAATAGCACCATTGACTTTTATTATAATACACAGTAACTTTTCGATACACACTGTGGTGGTAGAAATAGGAACACCTGCACTTTCTATGAAGCTAGATTTTTGGTTTCAAAGAGATATGTATGCTTTAGTGGAAATGGTACAGGAGTGAAGGGGGTGATCAGAAAAGAGGAGGAAGTAGGAGAGGACGTTGGTGGATATGGTTATTTGTTTAAATATGTGTAAGTGGGCTTTTTTTTTATCACTTAGCAACAAACTCAGTCCTATCACACCGGGGACCCAAACCTAAACAATAAATAAATAACACCAACACATTTTTCTCTCTCTAGTTCCCTGGTATGTTCCCCTACTCTCCTCATACTTCCTCCATCTTGTATCATGGGGTGGGGGGGTTGGTGGTGGGGGTTGCTGTTCACCCAGGGTGAAGTGGGGGCTTTTGGGGAGTCCATAGGGGGGAGGGTGCAATGCTGGATGGATCACAGATGACAGTTGCTGGTGCCATTCAGTGCAGATATCCTACGGAGTTCGACTTGGAAAAAAGCACTTTTTTACTTAGAAAAAAAGTCCCATTTTAAAAAAAGTGTCTTGATTTTTTCTTTTTCTCTCCTCCTCTTTCTGAAGTGTGCTCCTCTTTCGTTTCATTTCTTGCAAATTTCCACTTCTTCTCTGTCTTCTTTTCGATCCCTCGTTCTTTACAAGAAGCAGACTGCCCCGACTTCCACTCCAAACTCCTGGTCTGCTCCACCAATATCCATGGGGGCAATGTCTACAATGGGCAGACGAGAGGTCTTCTGCGATCTGTATTCGATCACTGTCTTGCCCCACTGTCCCGTGTGTTTCTGTGCAGAGGGAGGAAACACACTGGCTGTTAAATGACCTATGACTTTCTCCAAAATTGCACAGAATTAATTGGCTTGGCGAGTTGACTAAACACCAGAGAGTAAGATTAGATGTTTAATATCTGTCATGAAGGGAAAATGAATCATGTACCACTTTTAATTTGATCATATCGTAGATACAGTCGGTATTTGTGGAATGTTCACAAAATGCCACATCCTTTTTTACAGAGAGGAGGAAAACATTCGTTCCCATGCTAAGGAGTTGCTGTGTGGCTTTTTATGTATTAAATAAACGTAAAAATATAAATTTGAGGGCCATTTTTCAACCTGGACCTGATTTTCCCATGATTGTTTCTAAGTTGTTAATGGAAACAACTTTAATCAGCCCAGTTTTAAATAAGAGCAGTGGCCAGGCATCAATGTAAACTCAGGGCATGTTTGCACTGTCAATTTATGTCCACTAAATTTAATGTTTTTGCCACTGACAGGTTCAGATTGTCAGTTTAAAAACTGTGCTTTCCCAGCATTTATAGCTCAGTGGAAAGGACTGTTTTACCCCTTGGCAATCCTGCTCCCTAACAATAACTAGATGTTGATGTGCACCTGATTCAGTACATACTTAGAACATTTACATGAGATATAGTGTGCACTGCACGTGTGTGTTGAATCTGTCCAGTCTTACCGTGCAGCCGTCCTCCATCACGCTGTAAGTGAAGCGGCTATTGCCCTCGGCTCTGATCTCCACGTCGTTGGAGCCCTGCAGCAGCACGGCCTTCTTCAGGTTGCCTGTTGAGGCGTCCATGTAGGCCACGCTGTTCTTACAGTGGTAGGTGAGGTTCTGAGAAGCCTCGGTGGACAGCAGTCTCAGGAAAGTCATCTGAATGGCAGCAGTGTTGGGTGCCAGGCTGTCGTCACCATAGCTGAACTGCAGTGGGCCGCAGGTAAAGAAGAGGAGGTGAGAAGAACAGTTAATGTCTTTGTTGTTAGTATGTTTTTCGATTACTTGAACTGTTATGGATTCCCTGATGAGTGACGCTTATCGCTTTGGCTTTGGCTTTTTTTTGAGAAACGTATCTATACCCACTTATCATGTGCAGGGTCACAGGGGCTAGCACACATTAGGTGAGAAGCTGATAATCAAAATGAACATGGAAATATTTCCTGATTTCTTTTTGTAAAAAAGACTTAAGCCATATTTCCAATAAAATGTCTACTATCAAGAGTCAAGGCCTTTGCACACCAAGTCCATATTTCTGTCTGAAATTGTTAAACGCTTAAAAATAAATATCGTTTTTTCGCATAGGTCCTGTTCAGGCCTGATTGGATCACAGAAATTGTCTTTTTTTGAATTTGTGATTGCGATGATGGCCTGAAAAATGCATACGAAAAATACAGACTTGGTGTGCAAGTCTGTGACTACATTACAGTACTAACTGTAGATAAAGGCGTGTTTCAGCTTAACTGTTTGTGCAGAAAGATGGAAACTATGGTGCCACTTACGTGGAATCCTCCATTCATTGTCTCTCCGAACCAGATGTGTTTGCGGTCCTTGCTCTTGCTGGACCACCAGTTCTTGCGAGGGATGCTGGCAGGCTTGGGTTTGACGCAGGACTCTCCTGTCTCCATGTTGCAGAAGACCTTGATTGCATCGATGGTGCAGCCCTGATTGGGATCAATCCAGTACTCTCCTACAGGAGGAAAAAAACAAAGACACATCAGCTTCGTATTAAACCTTCTCTTTGGCTGCATAAAAAGCTGACGATCAGTGAAATCTTATTGTATAATGTTATGTAATGATGTGTAATCCTCATATCAGAAAAAAGCAGACTCTTATTCAGCCACATCCAAACAACGTCAGACTACACAAACTAAATTTAACCTAATAACAACTTCACCAAACTTCAGCTGCCGACGTAAAATGTCACCTAACTTCAGCCAGCTTCATCATCTCATCCCAATTTGACCAATTCCCCTCGGTGTCACTCACCGCTCTTCCAGTCAGGATGGCACAGCTTCAGGTCTCTGCAGGTGCGAGCAGGGTTCTTCTTGGATCCCTCGGGGCTGCGAATGTTCTCAATCTGGTTGTTGAGAGATTTAAGCGTGGCGTCGACCTCGGCGTCGTGCTGACGGAGGTTTCCGGAAGCCTGGTCGGCCCTCATGTACCTGAGAGGATCGGGGGACTTTTCAGTCTGACCCAGACCAGCGAAGGCAGACATGTCGATGCCGGGGCCGGGGGGACCGGGAGGACCGGGAGGTCCAGGGTTTCCGGGGGGACCCTGAGAGGAAAAGAAGAAAGATTGAGGGTTGTAGTCTCATTCCTTGCTCACAAATGGTGGATAAATCTGTCTTCACAGTCAGACTAGAAAAGTCCCCCCTCATCTCCCACAGTGGGTGCAGGAAACATTGCAATCTGTTCTGCAATCTGTTCTCTTGTCGAGGACTTCACTCTTGATTTCAACAATGCACACATCGCAAACAAGCTCAAGTGTTGCCAACTCCCTAATCTTTCTAATTTAACCTTAAAGGAAATGATGTCTTCATTTTAATATTTAATTGCTGTATTTCCTTTACAATTTGATCTTTATATAAATGTTACTCAGTGATGTACAGTATGTTCGCAGGTCACATCATATGGGATGTACATGAACACTGCGTTCAATTCATATCCAGCAACAGCATGACTTAGACCTGGTACTCATTATGTTTTCAAGTGGGGGGAATTTTTCTTTCTGTATCATAGACTCTCAACGTGAAAATCTGAGGGTGTTTCAAAATTCCTGAATGCATAATTATTTATGTGCATGTAACATACGTGTAACATATTGTACACAGTGTAGGTTGTAACCAACAGCAATACAAAAAATATTATTTGAGTCACATTTGCTGCTTTAAAGTTATTTTAGCCTGTTTTCAGTGGAAGATCAATGCAACAGTTCTAGTGATTACTCACAGCGGGACCAGTCTCTCCACTGCGGCCACGAGGTCCAGGGGGTCCGATGGGTCCTGGCAGACCGTTTCCACCATCCTTTCCAGCAGGGCCAACAGGGCCGGGTGGTCCCTACACACACAGATGGAGTAACACTCTTGATGTTAAGCATCACAGACACCGCATGTGAAGAAACATTTCATTAGTTTTTTAATTCAAAGTGATATTCCAAATATTACACCCAAATATTTTGCTGGCATTAGTACTCACTCTTTGTCCAGCAGGTCCAGCAGGTCCAGTAGCACCCTGGTCTCCAGCTTGACCCTAAACAGATAATGATGACATTCATACATCAGGGTTTCTAAAACCTTTTTAATGCCACGTAGAATGCAATTTAGTAGCTGTAGAAGTATGTTACATTTTAATGATATAATTCATTAAATTTATGCAAGATGGGTTTGGATAAGTGACAATAGAGGCAGTTATCCTGATTCATACTATATTATCATTATCAAAGGGATGATGGCAAGAAATTAATCCATTATAGGCAGAACAAGGATCATTTTCAGTAGATTGACCAGTGTTACTAAAAGGTCTGGATGCAGATAGATTTACATTCAGTCTGGATGCTTACCGGAGGTCCGGGCAGACCCTGCAGACCAGTGAAGCCTCTGTGTCCCTTCTGTCCTCGCTCACCAGACTCTCCAGCCTCACCCTTGTCACCGCGGGGTCCTTGAGGTCCCTGAGAACAAGTGGAAAACAACCTAATTAGGAGAACTTACTGTAATTTGTTTGTCCTGTTGCCTTAGAGCAGCATTCTTTTAGCAATGTTGTCTTAGGTAGAGTCCACATGTACACAGGTGCTTTAAAAACATAGCTGTCTCTCTGCGTTTTGACCTTTCGTCCACACACAAACTGCTTTACGTCACTGAAAACAGACCTTTGTAAAACTTTGTTCAGTGTGAAGGTGTTCAAAGACTGTTCTCAGTGTTGATGTGTAGAAAGTTTTTGGCTTGTGACGGCAGACTGTTATCTTCTTTGAGCTGTGTCACTAAGGCGGTGACATTTAGTCCAGTGGTAGACATGCCCATCACAGTGCTGGTTCCAATCTTGCCAATAAGACTTCTTACATGTCTACACATAACTGCACAGTTACTCTTCCACTACACTGAGGAACAGAGACATCAGAATGCACCACGGAGGTCACTGCTACACTTAGCCTTGCAGTCATAGCTTTATTTTCAGGCTTCTGATTTGGCATGCTGTTTACAGCGCTTCAATTGTGTTTCTGCGTCTTCATTTGGACAGAGATTTTTTTAAACAGCGCTTGTGTGGACAGACTTTATTTTATAAAAGAGGAAAAACTCGCGCACGTGTGGATTAGGCCTCAGAAAAGGCAGGCTGACTGTTGAAGCTTAATCTCACTTTTACGGTGGATACACAAACCCTGTTTTAAATTTTTTAAATAAATAATTTAAAACTGCGTGTTCCTGTTAAGAAAGATACGTACAGGCATTCCTCTGGCTCCAGCAGGTCCTGGAGGTCCAGCAGGTCCTTGTGCACCCTGTATGAGAGAGAAACAAATGGAAGGTGTTGATGTTACAGTACAGACACGAATTACTGACAGATCCTTATTTTTGGTGACATTATCTGTTATATAAATATGCATTAAAATGAACTACATCTGCCTGTGGATGGTTCCCATAATTTCCCTTTTTAAACTGGCTGTTAACATTTTCTCAACTAAGTCAGTGTGTATTTAAATAGTGTCGTCATCTACATCTGACTCAGTCAGTACCGCTGTAACTTAAGAACAGAGTGCAACTTTCTAAAAGCAGTCGGGTAACCCTTAAAATCAATCACGTCTTCTTGAATAAGAAAAATTTACATAAGACAATAAGGAGCATAATTAAGTGAGAAAAAATGTTGAAATAGTGGTACGCCTCTGCAGACATACCCTGAATAAATGCCATGTAAATAAGAAAAGTAAATATAGGGGTTATTTTTTCACTTTAACCACAGGCCAGTCAGTCAAGGATAAAACACTTGAGACATCCTCCTCTGTACGTCAGCTATTCCCAGCATGTGAAAAAACACATCTTATAAATGAGGCCTGCTCTTTGATAAACAGGAAGTAACAAACTTCACTCTCAGAATGAGACATCACCGTTTTTCTTTCAGACTGTGTCACAAGTGTTGAGGTTCCTACTCACAGACTCTCCTCTGTCGCCCTGTTTGCCAGTGGGACCGACTGGGCCAGCGGCACCAGGAGCACCCGGAGCACCAGGAGCACCAGCAGGACCGGTGTTACCACGATCACCCTGCAGCACAGAGAGCAAGACAGCAGAAAGGTTTAGAAATTTAGAAATGTTGAGATAAGAATAATAATATTGTGGAGAATATTAATTTCCTCCCCGTGTATGTCCCTGTTACTGCGTATGAATTCAGATGTATAATGACCATGAAATTAAGATTTTGCTTGGATATTTGAATAAAATGGTTATTAATACCAAGTCCTGTATTTCACAGGCAGTTTCAAATATTTAATTCCACCAGTGCTGGAGTCCTGATTGGCTTCACACGTAAATAATACTAATATTCAACCCATGTGGGGAAATTAGGAGTAATACGCTGAATGGAAACTCTCCATGCAGCAGGTTTACGTGATTTGAATCGGATGGTATTGTCAGCCAGTCCAATTACAAACCTATTCCTGTCACCAATGCAATTCAAATTTTTCCACATTTGCAACACATAAGAGCATAATCCCTATCCTGAGCAAAAGCTTATAACAGGAGCAGCACAGAGGTTTTGATCTATTGTGTCTTATGTGGGGCGACTGTGTTTTTCTCACCTTGATTCCAGTAGCACCATCTCTACCAGGAGGGCCATCAGATCCAGGGTTACCCTGTCACATGACAATTTTAAGTGTTAATAGCTTCCACCTCCACCAAGCCAGATGTCCTATTGAATACTGATCAGCTGCATAATGAACCCTTCTCCAGCAAAACACATTTATAATACGGTGTAAACACAATGCAAATGTATACATGATGCAAATAGCTCTGAATTTTAATCGACTTGGCCTCCAGGACAAAATTATACCATTTCACTCGTAGTATATGAGCAGGCTGAATACAATGTGGCAAATGTGAACCACACATGCTGTGTGTTGCCCAGTCTCTGACCTCTCTGCCAGGCTCTCCTGCAGGTCCAGTGAGTCCAGGTGGTCCAACAGGTCCAGGGGGTCCACGGTCTCCGCTGCCACCAGGAGCTCCCTGCTTTCCGGGCTCACCCTAGGAGGAGAGAAGAGGAGTCATTACTACACATAAACAAAATTTCTTACATTATAAGAAATCATGAATTAGCCAGAGATTTACTCATCATGTAATTCATCCACTGACACTTTTGTAATTACATATTTAGTCTAACATCCTGGTGAATGCCTGTATTTGGAAATGTCTCAGTGAACAGCTGAGGCTAGATCACCTCACCCGTTGGCTGATATTTAAACTAGTGCTGTCAGTTAAACGCGTTATTAACGGCGTTAACGCAAACCAATTTTAACGGCGTCATTTTTTTTATCGCGAGATTAACGCTATT
>JAPZEB010000012.1:14015955-14030261 GCA_029783705.1 Chaetodon striatus
TTAGTCTTATGTATATGTATGCTATCTATCATGTGTGCTCAGCATGTATGCTTCTATGTACAAACTACTATGTACTATATAAAATTAAAAAAGTGTGTGCAGTGCATCAGCCAGATGACAACAGCAGAGGAGATGCACAGCCAAAACACTGTCATGTGTTTTTGACATGTTATTATGGGACCCAGAAAATGAGCTCAGCAACACGTTTGAAGTGTTTCTAAAATAATCCAAATTATTCAGAATACATCACTTAGTTTGAGCGATCTAATGGAATATGTTACAAATTACATTTTAGGGCAAAGTAATGCTCCCCACACTGGTGACTAGACAGGGCTGTATGCTCACATGTATACTTCACCAATTTGTCCTTGTTAACAAATTACTTTTCAGTGTCATTTGTATGAACAGTATACCCTTGACAGGAAGTGAGCGGAAAGAGATGGGGAGTGACTTGCAACTGAGGTCTTTGGCTAGAATCAGACTGGGGGGTATTTTAGTTCATAGTGGACATAGTGTGACCCTCAGATGCCCTAAAATTAATACACGACCATAAATATGACATTTACCTTGAGTCAAACTGACCAGAGGTGCTGTTTCATACAAAGTACATGATACAGACTTTTATTAGATTGTCATCTACTAGCTAGAAATCACAGACAAGATATGTCAGGATCTGGGTGGCCAGCCACCTAGAATATACATTTTTTTGGAGAAAACAAACAGCTGAGGTTATTATAATTTAATCACATGCTCACATTATTGTTGCTGCTGCATGTGATAAGGGCGGACTGGCAGTGGACCACAGAGGAATAATTGCCAGCAGTGTGATTGCACCAGGAGCTAACATTTCATAATTTGATGGTTTTGGACCAGATGCTGGACTCACCTTGGGTCCGTCAGTTCCAGGAGTTCCTGGCAGACCACGAGGTCCCTGCAAACCCTGAGGGCCGGCAGCTCCTCTCTCTCCGGGGAAACCACGCTCTCCCTAAGCGGTGACACAGCAACAGTCAGCGGCATGTTGGACAATCAGTCAGTCAAACAGAAGTGTGGTTCAAGGCAGACTGTCAACTTACTCTGGGTCCAGTAGCACCAGCAGCTCCACCTTCTCCAGGAACACCCTTAAAGGAGAGAAGAAAGATGTGCAAGTTGAGTATATGACAAATCAAACCATGTATCGACTACAACTCATTGTACTGATAGATTCTGCTGCAGTCTAGACTGGGTTAGAGCAGTGGCCGAGCTAACCCATAATTATGAGTGAGAGCAAGATTTTTGCACAGATATTAAGTATAAAAACATATATTAAAGAGACAAATGACCTGGTTATAAACATTACAATGCCACACCTTTCCATTCACAGCAATGTAGAAATTATCTGAATGATAAGATGACTCTAGAAATGAATAGTGACTTCTTTACAGGAAGATGTTTCTATAGCACAAAACAACATATATCCTAAGGATAGATATCCTAAGGACTCCTGTTTCACTTACTGGTTTCCAAAAAGGCAGACACCTGCTCAAGTAAGCTCTCTAGTTTTTGATAAACCCATTAAATAATATCGCCATCGGATGTGTCTCAGCCATGACGGTTCAACTCTGTAGCCATTCCAAATCAAAACTAAATAAGAATTAGGTTTCAAAAAGGAGTATTTTGATTAGCATTAAGAGAACTCTTAGCAAACTTGAGAAATAAAATGGCTGCTCACTATGACGGCTGTGAAATTAATTGATATGGAACTTTTTGTCAAGGACGGCATCTCCGACAGATCTTACCTCTGACATCTGTCATGTAGCTATTCAAGAAAATGTTGAATCACTGGGAGGTTGGCCCATTATAAGGTTTAATATTCAAGACTTTGATCTTTTTAAATATATTTTTCAGACATACTTATTGAGTAAAAATCAAACTTCTAAAAAAAGTAAGGTTTTGTCCCAGTTCTCAAGAATGAATAAGCTATATTTCACTAAAAAAGTGCACCCACCTGGTCTCCAGGCTTGCCTCCCTCACCAGGGGGGCCAGGAGGTCCAGGCAGACCCTGAGCACAGCAGAGAAACAAAAAAGATGTAAACAAAAACAAACACTGAGCGAGAAATGAACAAAATCTGTAACAAAATCACATACGGCAATAAAGCATCACATTTGTTAGCAGAATATTTATGTAGCCAGAAAAATGTCGGTACACTTACAGCCATAACTGGAGAAATGTCTGCATTCATATATAAACAGGTCATTTCAGGTAAAGGTTTGTGTAGATAGACTCACCTGGAAACCGGAGGGACCGGGCTGTCCTTGCTCTCCTCTCTCTCCAGCAGGGCCCTAAACAATCAATCATAATCCAAATCAACTTCTATCATACACTACATGCTAGGACTATCATGATGTCAGGTGTTTAAGATGGTGGCAGATGGAGAATTTGCTTGATGTGTTTCTGCTCTCATAAACAACATGGGAATTTTTACATGTTAAACAAGCTATATTTTCTTAAGTGCATTGAAACACACACTTGAAAACAAGCTGACAGTCTGAGTCAGTGACACCTTCTTACAATGTCCAGACATTAGTGTCAAGGACTTTTTTTTTCTCCCTCCAGACAGAGCTATCGTCGAGGCAGTCTGGGGAATGGAGATACTGAGGGTGGCTTCTAAGTGCAGACTGAGAAAAGGCGGAAAGATAATATCAGTGTTGACGCTATATGGAGTGGGATGGGGGAGATACTGTAGAAATACGTACGGCGGGTCCGGGGGGTCCAGCAGGGCCGGTTTCTCCATCTTTGCCAGGCAGACCCTGAGGAGAGAAAGGAAGAGAGCGAGGAGGAGAGCAGACGCAGGGAGGGGAGAAAACAAATAGATAGATATCAACAGTTAAGCCAAAGGTGATGCTATAAAGTAGATAGACATCTGATAGCTATAATTGAGCTTTTCAGCGTGCCTCCGATGTGGAAGCTGAACTATAGAAATAACAGTAGATCAGTGGTGAGTCACAGTAACCACAGAATACAAAACAACCCACTGAAAAAATATTATATTTAATCTGTTTGATCATTCAGACATTATTATAATCACAAATATTCAGAGTCTGAAAACACAGTCTACGCTTCCTCAGCAGCTACATCTATTTTTCCAGTTTTTAATTACTGTTGCCTTTTTGTTGCGTTTTCCAGAGCAGCCTCTTGTTATGTACCTGATTGATCAATGATTTATATGACTGTGTATATTATGAAATCAATGTGTCAATAGGATATTCAGAAACGTGGTGATATCAGCTGAATGTCTTTCACATTTTCAAAGTGAGGATCCATCTGAAGGCAGGAAAGGTAAATAACTTACTCTCAAACCAGGAGCTCCAGCCAGTCCTTTCTCTCCAGACTTGCCAGGCTCACCCTAATCACAACAGAAACAAAATGCAGCCGTTAGTCACAGAGCTGCTGCTGATTTGCTTGGTCATGCATCTATTTCGAGAGGAGAGAGTGTGAATGTGAGCGTGCACATCAAATGGCGTGAAATTGCTCAGCAGTACTCCAGGTGCTGATCGTGTGGAGTTTCTATTCTTGATTCAGGGACTTATTTTTCAGAGAAGTACAAATAAAACAACAAAGACAGAAAAATAAGTTTTACTGGCCCCAAAATCTATGCTATTAAAACGGGTGTGGATTTGTACCCATACATATATAACACCTTTATCTTGGCTGCGCATTCACAATTTATTCTTTTAATATAATTACTCACAGTTGCTCCCTTGGGTCCGGGGAATCCCATCACGCCAGGCTGTCCACGGGCTCCCTGTGGGCCGGGGGGTCCTGGGCGACCGTCCTCACCAGCAGCTCCCTGGTAAAGTAAATTAATGTAATTTAATTACAAAGCACACTGAAAGTGGAATAGATTTTTTTACATTAACTTTAACGTGATCAAGTAAATACTGATTTTACAATGTAATGGCTACAGAATAATGATGCCATCTTCGTTTAGATCAGTTCCCTATAAGTCAGCCACCAGGTACGATCTTCAGTGACGGAAATGGCAGACGGCAAAACAACCAAAGTAACTGTGTGAACTGTAGTGGTTGCTAGACTGTGAGGAAAACAAAAAAACGATCTGGTTGTCTTTGCGACAGCCGCGAAAACAATTGTATCACTTGAAAACACTAAGGGGGGCTAAGAATTAAAAAGTTCACTATTTTCACTTAAAGATCTGCAAGTGATGGCCAAAAAATGCAATTCGATTATTTAAAGGCCCTGACATCTGTGAGTGTCTGTAACACTAGTTTATGTGGTGTGTCCCGCATGATTGACACTTGTTGGCCCATGACAGATTTTTTGGCTTATTCAGGATTTTGAATTGGCCTCAAAAATGGCAAACTTGAGGCAAACTTGTTATAAAAGGTAGGATCATTTTTTTTAGCCACTGAGCTCTTTACAGAAATATTGTCTTGTTAATATACTAACTGACAAACTAGCATCGTGAATCCATCCTGTCGGTCTTCCAGTTTTCCTTTTTGAATAAAGAATGCAGACTGCTGCTGCCTGCTGGTATGGAGTTATTTCCTCTCACGCAGGCGTAAAACATATGTGCTAGCTGGCCATCGGCTGTAATCTCTGTGGAGTGTTCAAGTGCCCAATTTTTGGCTGAGACACAGATGACGTGAGGTGACACAAAAGTTGGCCTTCATCCCTCCTACAGTAGTTATTTGATGATGGTTTGGTGTAGCTGGGCCTTAAGCAGTCTACAACCAATCACGTGGCCATGATAACATCTGTGAAGATTACAAAGCAGGTCTAAAAATATGAGTGTGATAGTGAGTGGTAAGGGCTAGTCATGAAGAATGCTAAATCACACTTGGATTTCAACTGGTAATTGGGTATGGAGTTGGGTCTAGCAGAAAAATGTCCAGCATGGCCCAAGGATACGCAACAGTTGGTCAATTTGTTGAAATGCTCGTTGCTCATAAATAAATTGATAAATAAATAAAAACCCACTGGGGATAACTAGGAAAGTCAGGAAGGAAAGAAATAACAGATCAAATAATCTGTCAATCATTATCAATCTGACCACATGCCAGTCCCTCAGTCAGGCAGTCAGTCATTTACAAAATCAAACAAATGCTCAGTCTGTCATTAAACCATGATGTTTTAAATGAAACATAGTCACAGAAAATGTGTGCCTTATGTTCATGTAGCCAACATAACAAAAGTTTAACAAAAAAATCTATGAATGGCAGCAGCGATCGTCTACATGAGGATAATCCCGTTTATGGAGGTTTCAGTTTTGGTGTAAACACTTTTAGAGAACTTTACACTTGGATAAGAAATGACAACAAACAGGAACCTGTCCAAGAGGAAACAAATCTATAATCAATCTACAGTATGTGAGACTTTGTCACTCTAAAAAATGAGGCAGTTGCGCTTGTTTGAAACACAAACACCACTGGGGATGAGCCTGATGGATAATGGGTGGATAAATCTCCTGCAATTCAATTTGATGAAACCACTTATGAGTCATTACGTGATGAGAGCACATTTGGTAAAATTACAAGTCTCTCCCTGATTGTTCCGCATGTGATATTTTAAATAAGCAAACAGCTCCTATCCTGAGTGAGGAGACATGCTGAGGGAGGATACACATGGCGTGATGCTTTTTATTGATTCACAAAAACAAAACAACGGCATTACAACAAAGAAATGTGCACTCACAGAAGGTCCAACTTTGCCTTGAGGACCAGCGTCACCAGGGCGTCCAGTCAGGCCCTGTCAGAGAGGGAGAACAGAAACAGACTTAATCCACATGAGTCATCAGACACCTCTATGAAGACAAATGCCAAAGAAAGGTGGGAACATATGGCACCCTGGGAGACTGAATTTACACCTCCAATTGGCCCTGTGTGCCACAAACAACGGCTACTAATAGAAATGTAAAATATGAATGGGGCGTATTTTAGGTTACTGACGTAAATGGACCTGGTTCACTACAGGTGGTTTGTTCAAACTTCCTCTGTGGTGATATAACAACCAATTATATCGCTTTTGTGAAATGAAATCCTTCCAGGTGGATGTACAAATGCTGTGAAATGAAATCCATGTATCTCCAAAACTGTATCTCTGAATGTGAATTTCTCAGATAAACTGAGCAATAAAAGGTAACTCTACCAAATTTACACATCAGTTTATTCCTCGTGGGGAGTATGACACACCTTCTGAAAACAGTTGCATAATGTTTTCTGTGGCTCTGGAGATGCTTTGTCAAGACGTATCTCAGCTTGGGTTCAGAGATTTTAAAGTGTTAAAGGGGAACTCCACCTATTTTAAACATCAAAGTCTGTTTGTAGGTCTTGGGGGGGTACCAGTGCATACGTGGAAAAAAGTTGTATAGCCTCAAGCCTTTTGTGGCTCCAGAGGGAGCCGCACAAAGTCTGAAAAATGAAGTCATATGTCACTTGAATCAGAGTGGGTTAGGGCTGAGGACTACAAGTTTGAAAAAGAAAAATATCAGTATATGTGGAGTCAGAAAGAAGTGAGCTGATCAGACATCTGTAGCTTGCTCGTCATCTCTGCTGGAGGCTAGCGGCGCATGGCTACATTAGCTATACTAGCATAACACATCCCAATCTCTGACTGCACTGTCAGTGGTCAAGTTGCATTGTGGGTAACATAGGCGCCAGGCAAGAAGGAAGAATTTGTTGAATAAAAAAGACGATATCTCTGGTTCACCAGTTATTATGTTCTATCTTATGGTGCATTGCTAAATCGATGGAATACTCTGCAAAACTTTATGCGGCATTTGAACTTTTTTGGCTTCATGCACCCCTGAGCAACTTTCACAGGAATGAACGGAGCCCTGCCTCCATCGCTGTATCCAGTTCTCTTTTTACATCTATGCCTTGGCCTCAGAAAAAATTGATTTATACATGGTTCTCACAAGACAGCAATGGTACGGTCAGCTGAGAAGTAAAATACAGCAACAAGTCATGACTGGCTCAGATCTTTGAGATAATAATGTGTTAAATGTTTCCACAAAATGGATGACACCTGACATTGTATGTATTGTTTTGACACTGACAACAACTACACAACCAGGAAACAAAGCCAATATTGTACTTAAAATATATATGTTGGGATATATATGTATATATTGGAATATGGATATATTGGAATCCATTTAAAAACCATATTATTTTCTTATTTCTGTGTGTTTTAAAGCATATATCTGCAGGCCATCAACATCCAGCTCTGTGGTACTGTAAATAAGTGAAGTGCTTACTCTGGCACCGGGCAGACCAGACTCTCCAGGGCGGCCAGGGTCACCGTTGGCACCCTTGGGACCACTGGCACCAGGGGGTCCACGCTCACCAGGGGCTCCCTGTGTTGGTAGAGAGAGAGAAAATATGGGTTGGTCACTCAGTCAAGCACCAAGGATGCGACACTTCAATTCTCAAACCACAGAGGAAGTAAGTATCCCTTTTAGCAGTGTGAAGGGGTTTCATTGACCTGCAGAAGATGAGAAGATTAAAGTCTGACAGAGTCATTTTGGTACAAAGGAAATTGTGGGGGAAGATAACGTTAAATGAGGTACTGGCTTTGGCAATATGGGACATGTAGGTCACTGGTGCATGACGGGGTTCTGAGCTATGCTGCTATCCTGTGGCCAAAAGGTGGAATTACATGTACCACTGCTGCTTAAACATGAGCCTCAGATGAAGTGATGAGGAAACAGGTGTGCTGATGAATTTACGCTCCTCACCTAACAAATGATATCAAAACTTTGTGCAGTTTTTGTTGTTATGGGTTAATCAGGGGAAAAATTAACTTCCAGAGATCATCAGGGACAAGTGAGTCAATAAAATGCTCAGTGAAACCTTTTACCACTAATATTTTTTGTTTGCCCTTACCACAGTGTGATCTGAAATGACTAATGACTCTTTCAGAAATAATATTGTTCTCCAACTCCTTTTGTATTTTTAAATGCTTAATATCACTGTATTATTTACAATGAATATGTCTCTGAAAGACATTTTTTCCTTAAGTTTTTTGAGAAATAAACTACAATATATCAGTGACACATTAAATTGGGATAAAAAAGGTTTTAAAGCAAGATCCATTTTTTTCTTTAAATCATGCAAAACATTACAATTTTGTAAAACTCATTATTTATTATAAAATAATACTGTAAATTATATAAAAGCTGTAACTGGCACAAATAACAATTACTAGACTTCTAGCTCTTACAGAAATGCTTGTATTAAAGTAAAATTTGTAAATCTTTTATGCACACTAAAACAAGGTTTTGTCACCTTGTTGTCACACCAGGTATTTCATCTGTATATTTCTACATTCATAATCCTAACATACAGTGAATTGTTTTGGCCTCGTAAGAACTAATACCAGATGTCAAAGGTCCAGTGTGTCGGATTTAGTGGCATCTAGTGGTTACCTTGCAGAACTGAAACTTCTCCAGTGTGCCAAGTGTTTTTAAGATAACCTGCACTGTATGTAGATATAAATGGCTCAATCACAACAATTCTTATTTTCAGGTGATCATGAAATAATTAAACATAGTTATGAATATTATACTCCATTTCTCCCAATATGTCCCCTAAATCCGATACACTGGATGTTTAACTAAATTAATATGATCTCTTACAGTTTATGTTACTGTTACTACTGCTTGTACTTGCCTAAGGTGGAAATAATCGGTTTTGGAAACATTTTGCCCAGTTTGTGCTAAATTGGTGGGCTGCACAGGATCAGCTGAAACTGACAAAAAAGTCCCACCCTATGCTACAGAGGCTCAACACCCACTGAGCCGTACAGTTGTGTAGAAGTGGATTAATTTTCTGGCAAGAAGGAGAACCTACAGTACAGTACAATGGCCAAAGAGTGCTGACTCTCTGCTCTCTAAAAAGTGCTACAGCAGAATAATGTCAGTTCTCGTATTCTGCAAAGATGAATTTGCATGTTGTGATGACACTACAGTACACTACAGTACTGGAATAGTGAGAGCCTTATCTTTTCCATGGTTGGATTTAAAGGTTCATGGTGATGTGATTTTTTTTTAGCACTGTGAGTCCTACAGTACGTGACAACATTGTTATTAGATGATTCAGAAATGTTATCATCTCACTGCAGCAGTCCAGAAAAAATAGAAAACCAGTGACAATATGGGACCAAGGGTTTATTGACAGTAATTTCCAAATGCAATATGCAGCAGATGGAATACATTAATTGTCTGTTTCACAGATTTACACCTGTGACTACTGACGCATCAGTTGCATAAATTTCCTTATCTCTTTCTTCTTCTGCCAGGTCTGTTTCCTCTAAACACATCTGTGTTTATTTTCTCTTTCAGAGCATATTCTCTGCTCCAACAGCAATAATAAAGATATCTTTCAGGGACGAGTGTAACTGTGATGATACTCACCTTGGGACCAGCCAGACCGTCTTGACCAGGGAAACCACGGTTACCGGGGGCTCCCTACAGAAAACACAGAAACACAGTCAGGGTTATGATTATAACAACAATATCTGAGTCTCCGAATATCTCTGTGGTCCCTAAACAGGTTCCCAGGTGGTAAACAAGAAAATAAAGTTTATTAAAAACCTTATTTTATTCAAATTAAAATTTGATTGAAATTATCCTTATTAAAAATGCAGAAACAGCTTCACACCCTCCAATATTTTCCAAATGTGTTATATACACACTTAAACTGCTCATTGCTGAGTCAAAGGCAACAAAAACTTTTTTGTTTTGGGACAAAAACCTTATAAATGGGGCCATTCTATGTGTATAGTCAGATATATACAACATTAAAATATTTGACAGCCTTTGATATACAAATCTACACAGGAATAAACCTGTTATTCTGTTAGTCATTGAGGTGCTACAGCAGAGTGTTGCCAAGCAGCAAACATTTACTTAAGCTATCGAACAACTTGTTTTAACCAGGTCAATGGTACTCACTCTCTCTCCGGGAGGTCCAAGTGGTCCAGCAGCACCAGGCTCACCCCTGGGTCCTCTCTTGCCCTCTTCTCCTTGTGGGCCAGGAGGTCCCTGAACACCAGCTGGTCCCTGGAAAACACACACGCAAAATACCACATTATTACAGGAAGAAAGACTTCCAAAAAATACTGATGTTAAAGATAAATTAATAATTGTGATCTATACAACACCTGTCAAAACTAATTTACAAAGTACTTGACAAAAAAAGTAAAGCTAAAAACATATACAAGATATAAAACAAGATAAAATAGTATCAGTTAAAAAAAGCCAAACAAAAAAGTGAGTTTTAGAAAGAGTTTGACTATTTGTAATTATTGCAACTGCACAAAATTATGTGAGGAATACTACTAAATTAAGAAACGCTCATTAGTTTGGGTTCATATGTTTTGTATTTCTCAGAATAAATGAAAAAGCTTCAGAAGAACCAAATCTGTTCACATAATTGAATTTGAAGTATCTATAATCCACTGATTTCAAACTGAAGTGATTCTTAGAAGTGATTGTGATCCATACTTATTATTTTGCTGGATACTGTGTTTATGCTAGATATCCATGTTTGGGTTTAGTTGAATAGTTGCCTGGGTCCAGACCTTTGAATCCACCCACTCATCCAAACTGAATGACTACATAGACAGCATGTCTTCTCAATATCACCAGATATCGTAGTTTGTTTTTACTTTGCTCTGTGTTGTAGCAGATACAGTAGTCTCTATTAACTGGTCAAATCCCCCTCCCACATGGAAATTGATTAGAGTAGATGCAATGTCAGACCAAAGATGGAAATGGAGTATAACAAGTTGGCAATTCTGTCTGACATCAGGGAAGCTGACTAGATGAACAATCAGGGAATACTCACAATTTCTCCTTTGGGTCCAGCCTCACCCTTGAACCCTGGGATACCTGGGTCTCCCTAAACAATAATGGAAAGACAAACAAAAGACAGAGAGAGAGACACGTTGATATCATGTTTTCTATGTTGTGGTATTATCTGGAAAATGAAAGGAGCAGCAAATTGCAAACATCTGATAAAATTGGATCTTGACTGTTTCCACACAACTCCAATACAAGGGGCTATCTGTGGTTAATGAATGATTCAGTGAGAACGTACAGATGTTACTTTGGGCCCGAGAGGTCCAGTTGCTCCCTGAGGCCCGGGAGGTCCACGAGGTCCAGGGAAACCAGGAGCACCAGCAATACCAGGAGCGCCCTGCAGAGGAAGAGACATGACGTCAGAATGATCCTTTGATCTATGTAAATAAGAAGACACTGGCCCGTTGTTTGTGAACTGTTCAAAATGTTGCAATATAAAAGGCTCAGTGACAGCTGTGCCTACAACTGCAACGTTTAACTCAAAACCACTGACTTGAGCAGTGAAGAGGAGCCTCATGTCAAGTTGTGAAGATGCAATAGAAAGCTTGAATGGAGTTTAAACTGTTTATGGAACAGATATAATTAGAGTGCCTCTGATTTTGGCTGTCCAGTTTTTCATAGTTCATGCCAGCCCAGTGCTTGCAAGACTGTGGAGGTTGTACTTCGGTGATCTGAAATGTATTACAATCATTTATGATAAAATAGTCCTGGCCTTCTGTATTTTAAAAGCAAATGTATTAGATGTGCAAGTTCAGCATATTGACTTTATGCATAACTCTAAAACTGAGTGTATGAGAAAAATATCACTTGCACTTCCACTGTACAATAGCTATAGGATATTATCATTATTATTATTATTAGTGTAGCACTTTTCAAGCTGTATACAAATGAAGAACAAGCAAAACTATTAAAATAAACTTCAAATCAGGTGGGTGCTGTGTTATGTAAACAAATAAGACTGGTTATCAAGTGAGAAGGCAAGTCTGTAAAAAATGTGTCTTAAGACAGGATTTAAATTCAGAAACAGTGTATGCTGATCGAATACTAAGTGGAAGACTGATACAAAGCTTAAGGACTGTGACAGAACAGCAAGCACCCTTAACCTGGACTCTGGAACCACTAGCAGACCTAACTAAGAAGATCTGAGAGGCCTTTTTGGACAGTAAGGAGTTCAGAGTTCACTGATGTGCTCTGACGCCTGTCCCAGTAAAGCCTTGTAAGTGATGGGTAAAATATTAAAATGGGTTCTAAGCAATTTGGTAACCAGTGCAGGGAGGCTTAAACTGGGTCAATGTCAGAGGAACATTTGGTCATCGTCAGAAGTCTGGCTGCAGAGTTCTGCACAGTCTGAAGTTGAGTTACATTTTGGGTACTGAGGCAGTCACAAGGCATCAGAGAATAAAGCATTTTTTCTGTACTGCTAAAACATCACATTGTTGTCATCTTGCGAATATTCCCTGAGTTGGTGGAGACATGATTGTACCAGTGTTTTTGTGTCATGTCCAAAGCTTAGCTTACTGTCGAAGATAACACCCCACAGCAGTGCCCTTAATATTTGGGATAAGGGGACCAAGCAGTGGCTGGACTTGATTACTGAGGTGCTCAGGGCAGATAATATGCACCTCTGTAGGTGGGTCGCAGTTTGAAATACAGACAAATAAGAGTTTAAAACTTACAGCTGATCCTTTGGCTCCGGGGATACCATCAGTACCAGGGTTTCCCTGTAGAGTAGAAAAAGACAAAGCAAATAAATGCACTGCAATAATCATAACTGGCCTGATGCAGTTATTATACTGGGAGTGACTGGCCTAATCAACAATGTTAGAATATGTAGTCATTAACAGTTTTTCTTCAGCCTAGTTCTCTCAGTGCATTAAAAAGCCTGAAAAATGTAACAAACAAATTATGCACACCACCAATATATAAACAAATATAACACAGCGTACTGTATGTTAAAAACTCAGCCTTACACAGCCCTTTAAACTGCCTCAAATACTGTCTGTCACGAAGTTTAGATTACAGCAAGTGTTTCCTTTAAAGAAATGTTTTGCTATATTTAATGTTGTCCCTTTTAAATCCATGTTTATAGCATCACTTACAGAAGCGCCAGAAGGTCCAGGTGATCCGGGGGTGCCAGACTCTCCACGGGGTCCCTGAGCACCCTCAGGTCCACGAGCACCAGTAGGACCGGCTTCTCCCTGGTTAGCAAAAGAGAGGAAAGAAAAGAGATGACATTGAATTAGTATGTGAGCAAAGATCTTAGAAAGTTCACAAACATAATAAATGTCAATTAGGGAAAATAAATTAGACGAATCCTACAGAAAACAACAAACTTAAACTGAATTTACATTCTTTTATTTTATCGTCTCTAACAGGCGATAGACTGAAGACTTGATCTGTTATGGCACATATACACAACCTTAGAAGGAGAAATACACTGAGGTACTGCAAATGACCTTTGAAAATTACCACTTTGAAATAAGTGTTAAGTGTGATAGAGCAGCTTATCTGATAGGACTGATACATTTTAAACAAACAGTAGAAAAGAGGGTATTAAATATACATATAACATTAGCTGCAAGGGTGCAGAGTCTGAAAAGTGTAAATAGTGCAAAATATGAAAATGCTCTCTAGATCAGATCTAGTATCTATCGTGGGAAAATACGTCAACTTTGACTAGACATAAATAACAGCACAGAGAATCTGGAACGATGTGAATATAAGGTATAGATTAAAATACACCCCCATATTGTAAATAAGTGCAGAGAGAAGAGCAGCCAGAGAACAACAAACTTAACGACGTAATAGCCTACCAAAACGGGGATTAAGAGATCAGTTTTGCTACATGATGAATATATTCAGCAGGAGTGTTGTACCAAATTCTGCACCCTATGCATAAGTTCTCCCTGTGGCCCCCCGCCCTTTCTCTCTTGATCCATATCTCTTTCAGGCACCTTTTGAAAAAATTTTTACAGGGTCAAGTTTGCTTTCTTTCCCTTTACTCTCTATTTTCTTTTCTCAGAATCCAGTTTTCTCTTTCTTGAGGAAAGACATGGCAGATGGCAACGTATGCTGATGATCCAGCAACGTAAGCAGTCACTTTCTTGGCTCTAGCTGCATTTAGAGATGAATCCTTGTGCAAGGGTGGAGTAAACCATTTTTTGGTGAGAGGGGCCTTAGAGAGCTTCCACAATTTTTTAATTAATTAATTAATTTACTTTTTTTTAAATCTATTATTTGTTTTATATATTCATTTATTTCTTTATGAAATGTAGTCTCTCAGCCAATTTTAGTTTAGTTATGGCACTAAAAAAAATAAATAATGCAAACAAAAATGAACTTTTCATTCCTGGCTTTTCAAGGGCCCCACTCCTATTAGGGTAATTAGTCCCACTTTTCCCCAACTACAAGCACATGGGTGAAGTTTTTATTGTAGACTTTCTCAAA
>JAPZEB010000012.1:14047079-14064652 GCA_029783705.1 Chaetodon striatus
GCGCCTCCTTGTTACTGCCCCCCCAAAAAAAGCCCCCCCCCCCCACCTCCCCGCCCCAAGTCTATCATGCTGCCTCCTGCCCTTCCACCTCCCCACCTCCCCTCCCCTCAATCCACCTCCTCCCTCCTTTTCTCCTACAAAGAATGAGAGGCATTCGATCTATTCTCCCCCTCTGCATCTACTCGCTGTTGTCTCTCTGCCTCCTCCCAACGCCAGCGATTTCCCACATCTTTTGTGCTTTTGGATTCTTTCCTTGCTCCATTTTTCCCATTCTCTCTGCTTATTCCATCCAGTCAGAGTGAACCCATTCTTGGCCTTGCATCAGTGTTCAACCTGTCAGCTCCTATGCCTCCAGTGAATGCAGCCCCACCCCTACTTGTCATGGGATACTTACTCCACCAAGGCCAGGGGGTCCATTAGGTCCAGGAGGTCCAGGGGGGCCGGGGTTTCCGGGGGTGCCAGGCTCACCATCTCTGCCACGGGGACCAGGGCTTCCCTGAAATGGATAGATAATATTAGAGTCCATAAAATGTATTAAAAGGACCAGTATATGACCCAAAGTTAGGTCATTGTGAGTGCTTGGCTTTGGCTGTGACTCATACCACATCAGATCAGTCTGAGTCTTATTTGTTGACTGAAATGACCAAATGATAGAAGCTCTTAAAGGAATAATTAGCCTGCAAAATGATCATTTGTACATCAGTTACTCACCCTATGTTACACTGAGTTTGTGAAGAAAAAAGACTTTTTCCTGCGTACTTTCACAGCGAAGGAAAAATCCAAAAAATTCTTAAAGAATTGAAGTCATAGGGGGCCACGTTTAACAACAACATCCAAGCATCAGTTTACAAACTCTCACACAACTTGTTCAGTATAACCCAAGATTCATTTATCCAGTCGTATGCTCAGTACTGCATTTTCACTAAAATATAACAATATAAAACACTGCTGACGAGTAGGGGCCTGAGTGTGTCTGAGCATGCTAGGGTTGCAGTGATATACTGGTTTCAAGATATACCATGATATAAAAGTTGACAGTCATTACACCATGTACATTAGCTTATCTACAATATTGGGAAAAAAATAAAACTGGACAGAGAATCTCCACATTGGTTAAGTTATTTTCAAAGAGGAGACTTTTTACACTTTTTTTTAACAAAATTGTCTCAAGTTTCAATAGTAATAAAACATTTCTTCAACCAAAAATAACCCTTCTTTTTTAATTCCTTTAAGGGTCATTCTGACTGGTAATAATATAAATTCTGTAATACCGTGATAACGTGAAACTCTGAAACTGTGATATTTTCTAAGACGGTTATTGTACCTTGAAAAACACATACCAATGCAACCCAAGAGCACATGCATGTGTGTGAGCACACATGTATAAGACTGTTTGCACTGATGTGTTTTAAATTGTAATGTGCAGCAAAAATGCATGTGTCAAGAAAGTACTGAGCACACGACTGGATAAATGAGACCTGGATTATACTGCACACGTTATGTGAGTTTGTAAATAGTAGTTTTCATATAGTTTTGCTGTTGCTGAACATGGTCTCCAATGAGTGTTTGCCTCACTAAGTTTCCTTCACTAATTCAAGGTAACACACACTGAATAATTCATATACAAATGGTCATTTTGGAGGTGAGGTATTTCTTTAAGAATAGGTCAAATCTAAACATAATTTGGTCTATACAATGTGGGAAATTTTGAAAAAATACAATCCAGTTTCCCAAACTTAAAGTTGACATTTCCGAAAGTCTTTTTTATTTAAAAAAGCCCCAAAACAACATCTATTGAGTTTGTATCATAGAAAACAACACAGACAGTGCAAAAACTGAGAAGCTGGAATGAGTTGATTTCTTGTTATTTTCATTTAAACAATGACTAAGTGACCAGCTAAGTAGTTGTCAATTAATTTTCTGTTGATCAGCTTAGTAATTGATACCAATAACTTTCACTGTACTCAAATATGCAGATTATGTAATGTGCAGATTATGTTATGATAACTAAGATTGCCAATTTTATATGAAAAGCAAAGGTAAATGACATCTCATTGAATTAAAATCATCCAGTTTTGTTGTTTTATTAACTTCAAACTCACCAAGCCAAATACAGCTCACTTTATAAGCATATGTAAGTACAGGAAAGTGTTAAATAACGATTGTTTCAAGTCACCATTGATTAATTTCAGGCCTTTGTGCCAATATGTGAACTGAGAAGTACTTTGGATAAATCATTACACGGTTGTTGGCAGACGATGCACCACTGGACTACATTTGTCAGATCTTGTTGACAGAAGCCTAATGCTCAGTTGAACCCTGTCCAACCTGCACTGACGGTCTACAGGAGTGAACTCGACTACACTTGACCGGCTGGTGGTGTACAGAGGTCCATCAGGACTGAAGTCTGTCTCGAACCAAAGTGGACATTTAAAGGTAAAAACAACCCCAAAAAATAGCTTTAACACTTATTCCACGGCCAAATATCCAATTCAAAACAAGATACAGTGGTTGTAGAGCATGCTGATGATTTATCAGACCATATCAGACTACCTGGCATACCTCTGTGCATGTAGTGACAAATTACCCTGCAAGGAGATCCTGAGCAAAGAATGTGCTGAACACCTAAAAGGCTGCTCAACCTGTGCTCGCCAAAACTCAGCCCACCTTGTGCTCAAATCTGCATAAACAAGATAACTACAAGACATAAACTCCTCGCCTGCGGCCATTATCACATCTAAGTGTTGTTACATTAATGCAATGATCAAAGGCTAGTAAGTGCGGCAACACTGATTTCCCACACTGACTGACTCGAGGCCTTTGAGAGAAGCGGAGGGTTTACATTATGAGTCTCCAACAGTCCCACATCTGTTAAACAACCCAGACCACACAGCCTAATGGAAACGACACATGACTAGTTAGACTGAACTGCTCAATGAATGGCTCCCATTCTGCAAACCTGCAAGCTGTAGCAGATACCCCATCCACCCACATCACCCTCCAAAGACCTAAAGCTATCAGATTCAACAGGACATACTGTACTACTTATGGGAGCACAGTGTGGGTCCCGTCTGTGGCGTGAAAATGACAAGATGAGGGGGAGTGAGTTTTTTTTATTTTTATTTATTTTTTTCAAACTGACCTTCTCTCCCTTATCTCCTCTTGATCCGCGGGGTCCTTGCTCTCCTGGTGGGCCCTGGTGGACGGGAGACAGTGAAGTAGTCAGTAACTTCAGGTGTTATCTCATCTACACGTGAGCCGCAGAAGCAGCTGTGAGCTCGGCTACTGTTCTGTCAGATCAGATTCCATATCCTGTCACTCTGACTGCCAGTTATATTTAATATGGTTACTCCACTGTAAACGCTTTCTTTTTCTATCTTTATCTAACTATGCGTGAAGCAAACTGTAAAAGCTTTCGAAGTAAAGATACAGAGATGGAGAAATCAGTGCGTACCATTGGGCCAGCTGGTCCTCTTGGTCCTACAACCTGGTCAAGCAAAAGACAGAAAACAGAGAAAATAAAAGATGTTAGAAAGTGTCACCTTTAATCTCTGAGGTCGTGTAAACATAGCATATATAGGCTCGCTGGGAAAACTGAATCCTCTTTAAATTTTGTCCTGCCACTAAAGCTTACATTCACCAGATGTATTTGCACACGTGAGGTTTAGCTCTCTTTGCACACGGAGGGGAAACATTATCTTTCCCCCATCAGAGCAGGCTTGTTAATTGCTAATCTCTTTGGGCAAAGCATTATAAGAAACATACAATAAACAATGCCTTCTTATTTCCTGCCATGAACTTGTATTCCCTCTGAGGGGTAAAGCATTTCCAGGTGCAGCTCTGCAGCAGCAGCAGCAGCAGGGAGTTTACTCTCTTTCTCCACTGGCCTATGGGTCTCTTTATGGAGGATTGTATGGAGGCCTTATTGTGCTTGGCTGTCTTCCTGACGAGTGGGTTAACAGACCTGCCTGCTCTCTCTCTGACTCAGCCTTCTGTCTTTCTGAGACGGCTGGTATTTACGCTTTGAATTCTTCACTTATTTCTCTAATTGCTAAAAACTTAGTGTACACACATCCACAGATGGAGATGGTATGCTGCCAACAGTGGTACAGTGTGACCAAATACAATTACTCAAGTACTTCAGTACAAATTTGAGTTACTTTACCCAAGTATTTCCATTTCGAGCTCCTCAATATTTCTATTGCACTATATCTCAGAGGGAAATATTGTACTCTCTACTCCAGTTTTATAAGGGGTGCAACCAGAGTTGTTCTGATACCTACACCAGTATCGGAAATGCCTCAGATACTGCCTAAAATGTTGGATCGGGTATCAGCAGGTATGCAAGACTATGTACCTATTCAATACCATGCAAGTTATGAACAAACTTAAGCAGTTTCACACCTGAATAAAGAGGCAGTTTTCCTGGAAGTTGATTCTTCTTTGCCGCTCTAAAACAGTAGCCTACAGTCACTAAAAGCTGCTGTCTTAGAGCAGGGAAACGGAATTGATTTCTGGTAAATAGTGTAATGGCAACTGTTAGCAAAATGTCAGCAATTTGGCAATATTTTACACCGGATAAAATAAAATTCTATGGTGTTAATTTTCTGTGTGTATTTGCTCATTTTTCACAAAAGGTTTTACCTAATTCATGCTGTACAACAATCATAGCAGTTATTTCACATCCATACAGGGTTGGTAAACAGCTGTTTACATTATGTTTAATTAACGCAATGGTTTAGGTATTGGAAAGGTAAAGATGGTAGCGGAACATATCTAGATGTAACAAGACATTGATCTGGACCGATATATTGACTCAGTGATCAATGATCTCAATGATCAGTGATCACTGACACAAAGTGAAAGATATGTCTTTATTTTGAAATTCCCATGGCACGTCTGTGTCGCCATTTCTGTCCAAGCACACCTACACCCTAAACATTTAAACAGTGCTAGCGGCTAAGCGCCAGGCAGACAATGACGAGCAGCCAAGAAAAAGACAATGACGATATTTACTGATCATGTCTCATATCGATTGCAGGCCCCTTAATTAAACTGAGTCAAAATTGTATCGTGGCAGACTTTGTAATATCAGCAAATTCCAAGTTGATATAATGTTGTACTGTGAAGAAATCTTTGGTTTACACCCCTATACAATATATTTACATGATAGCTTTCATTACTTTTCACATTCAGATTTTACACATCGAGCATATGATGAGTTTGTCAAATAGGATAGACAGGTATATATTAAAATGTTCATCAGTGTTCAAATAGTTAAAAACTGACAGTAGCATGCTAATGTGCTTTCACATTCATGCATTGGTAAAAATCTTATAGCTTATCTTTACTGACACGGTCCATTTTTGGAGTTAGTACTTTTACTTTTAATACTTTAAGTACATTTTGCTAATAGTACTTACATACTTTTACTTAAGTGACATTTTCAATGCAGTATTTTCACTTGTAATGGTGTATTTCTTCTGTGCTGTGCGAGTCTGGACAAACATAGTTGATTGCTGAGTCTCATTCCCAGGTCGTCGAATACCAATGCTTTGGTTTGGAATTCAGACGGAACCACCAACCCAAAGTGTCTGCATTGACGGCCTGAGGACGAGACTGAACAATGCACTATCTTTCTCCAGAATCAGGGATCTGAATACTTTGTCAACCACTGGCTACTGGTCAGAGGTTGTAAGTGTTCCATGTGAGGATGAAAGAGATTTTAATCACAGATTTCTAAGTCCAAAACTATTTACTAGTAAACATGTAGTGTTGTGTTTGTCGTACTTACATCGGTAATGTCTCCGGGTTCACCTTTCTGACCCTGGTGTTGAAAAGATAAAGCATAAATACATCAGGATTAGAAGTACAAGAAGATTTTCCAACATTTTTCAGGTATGGCTTTTCTCACATATATTTTACAACCCTGCCCCTAAGAGACCGTTTGAAAAGCACATTGGAAATTTTGAGGGAACTGGTCAAGAGCAAAAGGTTGAAGATAAGTGTCCCCTACAGTATCATTAGAAACATAAATATGTGTCAAGGAGGAAATAACCATTATCCGTCTGGCAAAGGTCTTTCACATCAAAGCATCATCTAAATCTATTAACTACAGGGAACTCCTGCAGCTCTGATACGAGTCTGAGATAGATTCAGATTTAATTGCAGGTGTTGGACAGCTTCAATTCATACACACACACACACACACACACACACACACACACACACAGAGCACCTTATTAATACCCTACAGTGTCTCACCATGGCTCCAGGAACTCCTGTTATGTGGTGAGGCAGGTTTGAGGGGAGAAACAGATCACAGTTAGCATAATGGTTTACACACAAGCAATTCATGAGTGTTTTACAGTCTTTCGCAGAAACCCAGAAAGTCTCTACATGCTGATAGCCAATTGTACTGTCTTAAACTACTCTAACGACCACCACCAAATCATATTTGTGGCACCCAAAGAGCCCATCAGGATTGTGGGTTGAATCACCATCTCAAGCAAAGCAGAAGCAAAGCAGCTGCAGGTAAAGGGGAACAACAGGAAGCAAAATAATTGTAATAGCCAAATTCAGAACATTAAATCTGATGAAGGCCATGGTTGGATTTTTGTTTTTCATATTTCAAAGCATTTTAATAAGCACTGTTAAGTAGTAATATTAATAAGTAATGACATTTGTTTTAGGCAGGGCTGGGTATCGTTTAGAATTAAAATGAATTCTTGATGCTGGTGCTGATTCGATTCTTACTATTAAGGACTGATACCAAAACAATTTTTCTACAAATTCATATAATAAATATTGTCTAAATTCAAGCAGCCATATCAGGCAACTGTCTCCATAAAATAGTCTAAAACCAGCGAAATTTGGATTTGAATCAGGAACTATTTGATCACAAAACAAGATTAGAAATTGGACACATGTTCAATGCCAACTTTCAGCACTTGACAGTGTTAAATTGTCGGTTGTCTAGACACATTTCACATGGTACAAAAAAAAAGTACTGAGGTTCGATAGCCAGCCCTATTTTTAGGTGGTTGATGACTTTAGAAAGAGGCTGTACAAGTTATATACTTCTTAAACACTTAATTTTGCCTTTTATTAAAGATAAGCATTTTATAAAGCATTTTAATCCACAAGCATGCATGACAAACAGTGAGACGTCTGATTTCACGAATGCTCCTCAACTGGTTGTGCTTATATTTCCAAAGCTGGCCAAGGAGGTCCTTTTTTATCTGGACAAAATGGCCATTTGAAAGTGTGGCGAATATTTCCTTCAAAGAGTCTCAGCAGAGCGTCACAGTTTTTGTTGCCATCAGATCTGCAGAAATCCTCAGAGAGGATATAGAGTAGAAATGTGAGGCCGTGTCTGCTTGACTGAGGTATTTCCTTAATGACTCCCACATGTTTTCATGATACTCAGGGAAGGAGAGAGTATTCAAACAAGATGGGGCCAAGGTGAGCCAGCTATGGAAAAATTACGGTGAGGTAGCATTTCACTGAAATCTGCTCAGATGTGTCACTGTTGTCGTTTATTTTGTATCATTTGTTTGCTTTGGGGACAGAAAACTGTATTCAAATCAAAGGCTGACGTACATTAAAGGCCTGATTTAAAGTGTTAAATAGTTAATGGCCAACCTTTGATTAATACCAAAATGTCCATGTGTAGTTTTCTCCCCAAAATAAACAACATGATCTCGTAGAGTAATTTATTTATAAAGAGGTGTGAGATAAATAAATTACGACCAATGGGTGGAGCTTGGTCAGCTGCGCAGATGGGGCAACAATCTCCGAATGGGATTTCAGGTTTGGGGCAGTCTTTTAGCTCCTCGCAGACAATTTCATCACACAGGACGGTTCCAGTGTCACACACACAGATGCGACAAGGCTCTGGTTTCCACACGTCCTTGTCGCTATAGCGCTGTCCATCTTGTATACAGCTAAATTCATCCTCTGTGTGTGAGGTCAGAGCGAGGGACACACAGAGGCCCAGGCAGGTAGATGGTGGGAGGAAAAAGGAGATTATGCATCAGGTATGAATAGCAGTCACTGCAATGAGTTCAGTGTGCTCATAAACAACAACTACTGTTGTTGTTTATGAATACAGCAAAGTAACTTCTAAACATATATAAGCAAGGCAAATAATGGTTTGTTTAGCTGTTAAATATACGCAGAGTGCATCAGCAGGTACTCCAAATTGTTGAACAAGTTGAAAGCTGAAACTTAAATTCAAAAACAACCCAAAAGCATATTCCTCTTAATAAGAATTTAATTTGATAATTCATTGAGCTGGTTAGGATGGGCAGGTGACAACAAAGGAACTTGAACTGTGGTCATCTACCTCAGGGAATCTCAACTTGCTTTGCCCAGTGGCCACTTTTGTAAAATGACTGGAGGCCAGGAACCAGTTAATAATCAACAAAATAAATATATAGCAGTACATATAATAAATGAATTGCCTGTTTTCAACCTTTCGACATTTGCTTTCCTCACTCATCATTGTCAAGAGGCAAATCTAGTCGCAGCAGCTCCGCACAGGTCAGGTGTGTGCAGGGGCGTTTCTAGGATTGGAGGACAGAGACCTCTGGACCTCTATTGGGGGATCCAAGGGATCCTTCCCTGGCACTATTTTGATGCTTTTATTCATGTATTCTGGCACCCTATATACATTCAAAGTTTTAAAAAAATCCCGCTGTGAATACATTTCTTTTCATTGTGAATTAGAAAATAGTCAGCAGACCACCTGGCACCGATTGCGGGCCACATTTGGCCCACAGGCTGTAAGTTGAGTATCACTGACTTAGCTCTTTCACGTAGATGACAAACCTAGTAATGCTTAATTTAGATTTATTTTTAACAACATAATCACTACAAATATAAAAATGGCTTCTGGGGTGTCACAGTGGTCTACGGGCTACGGAGCATCTACATTAAGACTTTAACGAACAATCATTTTCTTGATAAATTCATTCATAATTTTTTTGTCTATCTATGAAAGAAAATAGTGAAAAATGTGTGTTCGAATGTCTTAGAGCCCAAACTGATGTATTTAAATTGCGTGTTTTATTTAGCAGCAGTTTAACTGTCCAAAACCAAAGGATATTCACATTACTATTTTGAAAAATAAGAGCATCAAACTGTCACATTTGAGAGGTTAGAACTAGCAAAGATTTGCTGTTTTTTTGCTTGAACAATTACTTAAATAACTAATAGTTATCAAAATAGTTGCAGATTAATGTTTTGTTGATTGGCCAGTTGATTCATCGACTAATTGTTGCAGCTCTACTCGATGACAACTTTTGCTGTTCAAATCCAGCTGTTGCACCTCTGTTGCATGTCACCCGATTTCTTCCCTTGTTTTCTGTCTTCCTTTTGTCTTTACTCTATCAAATAAAGACTAAAATGTCCCAAAAGTCATCCTAAAAACTAAAAAAATCCTGCCATCATTCCATTTTTCAATAACCAACACTGAGTCCAGTTATTGGATTACTGCACAAACATGCAACCTCTCAAATAGCCTCAGGGTGGCAGTCTAACATCACAGAATCACAGTGCAGTTGCAGGAAACCTCCAATAACTTCACAGGGGCTGGAGAGACCTAAATTCCTCGACAAGTTAAATATAGGGCCAGTTTACATTGCGGGAGACTCCCTAATTCACTGCAATGAGACAGAGTTTGCATTCAGTACATGAAAGATGTTTGGATTTTTCTGTCCACAGGTTGGCAAAGAGAGCCAAGCTGAACGTGATGGAGGTGGGGCCTGTTTCAATACAGGTACTGTACTCGCTTTAAATCACACCACTCAAGAGAATTTAACAATGAACTCAGTAATTAGCCATATTCCTGCTCATTTTCCAGTCTGACAGCTTCCTTAAAAAGTCAACAGAAGGCCAAACAGTTGCTCAAAGAAATGCTCTGATTGGAGTCACTGAACCTGCACCGAGGGGTGAGAGTGGTCGATGCACCAAAAGAAAGGCCTCAGGGTTCAGACTGCTGAGAGTGTGAGAGGGGAACGAGCAAGTACAGTAGCTATATTTACCTTTGAGCACTGCTTAAGTCTAGGTAACCTGACGGACCTCAGCAGCAATGAAAGAGGTCTTTCTGGAACGGCACAGAGTGGGCAATTCACAAACTATCGCCTTGTATAAACACGGGGCACATTTTAAACCCCATCTGGAAGCCATAGCTGTGTCAGATGCCAATTCAAACACGTCAGAGAAAATAAAAACGCTCAGCTTTCATGCTCAAACCTTGTGGGTTTTGACATTCAGTTTTACAGGCCTGGGTGCTCTGTCAAAAGACTGCACCTGTCCTGTCATTGACTCAAATATGAAAGATTCTCCTGATATTCTGGGTACAAGAGCTCCTCTGTGTGCTGCGGAGCTGATAGAAACCTGGCTTTTCGTCACTGAGGATAATTTGTAAGTCTCCTCTCTCCCATGTGTTGGCAGCCATACTGTTTTCCAGGGGAGTAAAATGAACAATGAAAATGGTAAAGTGAATCCAGGTGTACTCCGAGGACAGTAGAGTCATCTCTGTTTTCACTGTGTTTAGTGACTTTTAGGACCTAAATCTCTTCTTCCCTCATCAGATTAACTTTCTGGCCTCCTTGCCTGCATGAATGCTCAGTCAGTGGCCTCAAAATTGAGTTTAAGAACTGACCCCTGTCCCCTCTGAGTGATTTTGGGCCGTTAAGCCTGCTGTGCTGAGGTCACAATCAGACCTCTTCACCACCTCAGCGTCCCCCAGATACACTTTGCCTCCAGTTAACGCTGAGAAATGAGAGCATTATATCCAGGTGACTGTATTGCTGGAAGCATAACCTGAGAGTATTTTCCCCCTTTTTTCTCTTTCTTCTATGAGAATACACCTCTTCTTTGCTTTAAAAGTTTGCTGAGTTTGACTCATTGGAGCTGGGTTTCCTCAGAGTTACAATAATAAGGTCGCTTATATTTTTCCAATCACCTATCTCTGGCACCTTGGCTCTGTCTCTCTCTGGGCTGACTGTCACAGCTTATGGGTAATCTTTTACGCAGATGGAAATCCTGAAATCATATGGAACATTATTTCTGGCTCCAATCTGCTGGCGTACCTTCACTCTCAAATGTCTCTTGTGGATACTAAAATCAATAATGATGAGGAATAATCCCACTCCGATTTTATTCCAAAAAAGAAAACCGCAGAGACAGTAGAAGAGTCTTCAGGTATGAAGAGTTATATAAGGGCTATTAGATTCTTAATGGGGGAGAATATTAAAATGATCACTTTAAAAACAATTTATTATGGAAATTTCGGTCATGAGTCCACCTTTCCGCCCCAACAAGCCAGGATCCGCCTGGATGCCCTCTGACAGTGATGGAATGTGAACACTTTTCACCAAAGGCCCCTGAGCCTGACCACCTTTCACTTTTCGCGCATCCCCTCCCCCTCTCACCCTCTATATTAAGTGAATCTGCAGCTAAAAGGAGTCTGTCAAGGCCTCTAAAGCACCCACAGGTGTCCGGCAGCTTAACGTAAGAAGGAAGGGGGAGGTAGGGTAAGGCAGTGAGCTCTACTGTAGGGGATGAAAATCTTATGATTTTTTGCTTTCGAGAATGTAAACCTCAAGCACAACTGATAAATACTGCAACAATGAAATGACTTAAATAAAAAAAATAACTCCTGCTCTGTGCGCATTATTTTGCGTAAGCTTGCCACATCTCCCCATCGGTGTCATCACTTTTACGCACGTCCACAGCTCCGATATGCTGAGTTTTATCACACCTTGTAGGTACAGTTAGATCAGCACTCTTGATAGACAGAAGGTCCACAACTATCATCAGTCAGAGAGGTTTTCATGCAACAGAGTATCCAAACAATCATGAACTTTCTATGCGTAAAAGTTGCGATATAACAACCAAATCACTCTAAGCGCTGAACTGTTTAAAGCTCAGGTGCTGTGCACAAAGATAAACCTGTTGCAGAAGAACTCTCTCTATGCACCTTACGACAACTTTCTTCATTACAGCTCTTTAAGAGAAATAAAACTGTCACTTACGGTCGTCCTCTTGACATCTTACAACGGCTAATAGACAGACTTGGGTTGCTACAAGTAGCAGTACAGTCCTGGAATCCATAAAGCTCAACATGTCTAAATATTAGACATGCAGGGCCCGTGAGGGAAAAAGAAAGGTGCGAAGTTATCGGAGGCTTCTCTCAGTATTTAGTGTGTGTGTCCCCAGTTACAAAAGCCGAACCATTCGACATTCACAGTTCCCAAAAACCGATGAGGGGGAGTCCAGCGGCAGGACCCGGACCTGCAGCAGAAAGTCAGCACCGACCGCTTTGGGTCAGACGCTGTAGTTTTATGTCCCCGTTGCCTTCAATGAATCTTCGTATATTCCCAAATATCAGTCCGGCCCCTTACCCCCAGTCGGGCTGAAATCTGAGCCCCATTTCCCTCCCATTCTGTCTCCCAGGTTCCATTATTCCAGTCCCAGACCACTCCTTTCTCCACGTGCTGCTACTGAACCCAAAAAAACTCAATACCCCCCCTCCTAACTTTGGTGCCATCCCCCTTTCTCCCCCGCCTTGTTCATCGAAAGCATAGCGATGTCAGAATCACTTCGTTCCGCTAATTGAAGGCTCTTCTTCATTTTGCCAAGTGGGTCTGTGACCTGTGAACAGAAAATAACCTGCTGCGAAGTGATATTTTCTGTACTCTAACAGGAGCTGCTGTGCAGAAAAATACCTGACACTGACATGTTTTACAAGGTTAGCTCAATGTGGTAATTGTGGACATCAGACAGTGTTCTTAGGATGTGAAAATATAATAAGTTACAAAAATTACACAGTGCCACAGAGACACTATTAGGATTACTGACACAAACAATATGTTAAAATGTTTATGTATGGTAATAATAAAAGACTAACTGAAAATGAGCCTACACCACTAATAAGGGTATATAATTAATGTTTGAATAAAGTTAGGCATTACTTATAGTGGTTGGCTGCTTGATAATAATGAAGTCCCACAACTCAGAACATCCTGCATAATGGAGTTTAGAGCTGCAGGGATTTGTTATTTAATGAGTAACCTGGAAGAAAATTAATCAACTACTTTAATCGAATGACAAAATGTAGCCCGTTCCAACCTCTCAAACAGCCCAGTCACAAGAAAAAATATGTTTGCTTTGTACATTTCTGCAAACCACTGATATGCTAAAGTTGTATATTTCATACGCATCACGCCAACGTTGCTAAAGTGACTTAGTATATGAGCTGACTTTGTCATCAGGATGTGGAGGGGATGGTTGATGGCGTGACACCTGGGCGAGATGCCCGCCAAGCTGCAGACCACTGTTTGAGACCAACAGACTGGTTGTTTTTGGTGTCCCTTCACAATCTTTCCACCAGTGTTTGTGGCACAAACCCTCAGTGTTTTTCACAGACACATTGTGGCATCTTCCAGAGGAATTTTAGCCACTGTACCTGGGTGTTTCTTTTTTTTTTTTTTTGCGACACATCGAAGTGTTTCCCAACGGCGTTTGAGCCAGCAGTCGTGAGTGTAAAATCAAAACCTGATCTTTTCCGAACCATAACCAAGTAGTTTTTTTGTGCCTGAACCTAGCTGCATCCTCACCACAATGTTGTTTAGAAACTAAACATTTCAACATATGCGCTTAACGTACAAGGTGTTGAACGGTATTATGATTGGCAGAAACATTAGATGCTAACATTTTACTCTGGCGATTGGTTGTCTCAAATGTGAGAATTAGCTTTTTTTGTCATGCATGGTAGTCAATGAAATTTTTTTATGCTTTGGAGTGTCGGTTGGACAAAACAAGCAAAAGCTATTCCCTTTGGACTTTGGTAAATTGGACATATTTGACCTTTTTTTGGACTAAGTGAATATCAAGGAAATAATCACAATGGCTTGAGTGTATAAAGCTCAGACTAGAGTGAAGAGGAGACATTTGATCAGTGGTTGGTACAGTGGCATGTCTAAAAGGAGGACCCTGGGGAAAGAAGGGATGACCCTGGCTGAGGTTGAGGGACTGCAGCGTGCAGACTGTCACACAGCACTGACCAGATAATCTTATTTCCTGACACAGGAAGACGGACACGTACGACAGTTGGACTCATGTCAAGGGGGACAGATAAATTGTCATATCTCCGTTTGGGACTCTCGTCCACTGCAGAAGAGACAGTCCCAAGCAGTCAGTTTTCTCTCAGTACACTGGCTACTGGACAGACCGACTTTGAAGATGCTTGTGTGTCTTATTGTCTGTATTTCACCTGTTACCATGGCAGTCTGGTTATGTTATGGCTCTGGTGTCAGATCAGATACGCCTTTCAGAGCTGAAAGTTTCTCAAACTGTCTGCAGCGTGCTCACATTCCCACACACTGATTTTCAATCAAACAAATGACTCCAACAGTGTCGTCTTACCTGCTCCATGTAGCTGTTACTTGTTCATCACTGTGTCTCGCTGCCTGATAATGGGAGGGAAGAATAGGTTCAAAAACTGGAGTAAAAGAAAGTTCAGTAAATGAAATTTATGTTAAGTCCAGTTACCCACTGCATGATATAATCCAGTCACCAAAGTCAAACGAGCACTAAAAGAGGTCATATGCAGTTTATTATAGTTGGGTGTGTTTATTACTCTGGTCTGATACACTCTGGAATAAAAACAGTGAGCACCAGTGTTTTACTGGCACTGTGCAAAATTAGAGGGAGGGATTTTTATTAGGAAGATTTTAGTTTGTTAAACTGTCAGTTTCTCGCTCATTTCAAACACTACTGTGTGCATTTTAAAGAACTACAGCTTCAGACCAGCAGGATAAAAGTGCATGACTGATACACGAGCGAAACATACATTTCCTACAACCTATATATTGTTGGTGCAAATACTGGCCAGTAATCAGTGTGTGCCGTAGGTTGGAGTAACAGATTTGCATTGTACATTTCTTCAAACCATGAATATGTTACATTTGTAAGTTTCATTCAAACGTGATGTTCAAGTGATGTAGTATGTGCGCTTATTTTGTTGTTGCCAGGTGCAGGGGATGGTGGATGGGGTGACACCTAGATGAGATGACTGCAAAGCTGCAGACTACTGTTTGAGTCCAACAAACAACAAAACCAGTTGTGTTTTGTTAAACCTTTTTAGTGTTTTTGCCAGTATTTTTTTTTTCTTTTTTACCAAACCTAGGTTTTTTGAACGGCACATCATGGCTGAAAGCTGGCTGTTTTCACTAACACGTCACAGTGTCTGCTGGCACTGTTTGAGTCACTGAAGCTGGTTGTTTTTCACTGACCTGTTCCTGGTTTTCCAGTGGCTTTTGTGCCTTCTGACATTGGTGTTTTAAGCCAAAACCTTATCTTTTCCTAACCATAACCAAATGTTTTTTGTGCCTATACTTAACCACACGTTAACCACAGTGTTGCTGAGAAACATGACGTGTGGCCTGGATGCCCTCTAATGTATCTGCTACAAATAATATACACATGTAACATATCCATGTTTTGCAGAAATGTAGAATATGAACTTTTTTTCTGGCTTTTTGTTTGCAAAGCATGATGTGCTCAGAGAGTGCTTGTATAAGAACACCTTTATTCGGACATCCATGGATTGAAACTGTGTGCATCAAAGAATAATCCAGTGCAGCTTTGACCATGGTTAAATGTCAATGTTGTAATTTAGAGTTGTAATTACAGGAACTTTATGCACTGTTCAGTGTTAATACTCCAACCATAATCACAGCAGTGCTAACCCTAACCCTTGTCAAACTTTGCAACTGTTTAAGTACAGTAGTTGAGTAAGTGTACTTTCCACCCCTGATCGTCGTTCTTCTTGTGAAAGCAACACTTCCTCTAAATTTAAGAAGCAGCAGCAACAACCCTTTTCCAAATTCTCTTTAATATGATAATCTCCAGGACCACTCCTGTTCACAGAGGGAACACATGGCCAAACCAAACAGCCTTGATCTTTCCATCAGACCTCTGCTCAGCCCATAGTTTGTGCAGGAATGACACTCTTGTCCCCACTCTAACCCTGTCACATGTAGCTGAGGTTTTAAATCACAGTGACTAACTGAGTTCCAGTTGTACTCTGTAGCTACAACTCCAGCTATATATAAATGGCAAGGGACAGTTTGGTTGCATCACTGATGCAAGGTCCTCACCCCTCTGCAGGTTGTGACCTGTGAGCTTTGACCATTGACCCCTCCCACACTTTATTGGTAATAGGAGCAGCTGGTGCTTCCAGAGTGTGCAGCATTAGCGCTGCTCTCTACCACTTGGACATCTAAAGAGAACTGCAGGTTAGAGAATCGTGTTTGTTTGTGAGGGTCATTTATTGAGTCCAGGTTCAAGTGGAGTAACGACCGATCGCTGATCAGTGGAGTAACCTGTTGTAAACACCTGCAAACATACTAATCACAGAAACTTGCAAGGAGAAGTCTGCAAGTTTCAACATAAGTTGTGGAAAAATTGTGCGGTGGAAAACTATTTGACTTAAATACACCACCAGTTATGAGTCAAATGTGGTCACAAGTGAAGCTGAGTCATATTTAATTTTGTCTTTCACTTTTCATTCACTTATAAGAACCATGTAAATGTGTTTGTTTTACATAACCGTCCCTCAAAGTTTTGTTTTTCTTGTAATCCCTACTTACATGACAATCGAACAACTTGTAATTTTGCATAGTTTCAGACATTTTCTGCACGAATAGTGTATGTCTGACTATATTTAGCAAAGTTCCAAGCAAATTATAATTGTTTTCCTTTTGTGTTCTTGTGGCGTGCCCATAAACGCTGCACAACTCACGGATCAAAGACTTTGGATCACTCAACCACCAATTATCTATTCATAGGCTGGAGACCTAAAATCAGCTGTAGTTTCTTATTTTCTTATTGCTGGTAGTAACTGGCAGTGCGGCTACAGTACATCGGCCAGTGCTTTGTGGACTGAAAATGTGTCAACAGTTGTGGAACCAATGAAAACAGCATTGCTTGACAGGAGTGCCTGCGCTGCTTTATGGACTCAGTCACCGCTGGACTGGCCATCGGGCAGTGCATGAATGTTTGAGATATTGTGAGGTGTTGTCTTGTATGTATGTATGAACTCGTCCAGCAAGCAGCCCACAAATGTATTTGAAGACAACCCTTTGAACACCCTTGGAAATGACACCCTCTGGCCCTATCCCTCGTTTTTGAGTGACCCCTTGCCCCTTTGTACAGAGTTACAAAGGGTAATTGTTGAAATCTTCTCTGTGAAATGGGACAACTCTTCAAGACACTGTAACGTCATCGGTAGTCTCCGATGGCATTTATGCAAACAGACGCAACTGTGGCAAGAATGATATCATCACAATGGCATTTGCTATTTATCTGCTGGAGATAGAAAAGCATGGACACTCTGGGTTCATTCTCAGAGCTTCATGCTATCAGTTTATCAAACAAATCATCAAATAAAAAAGAACACTGCTTCATAACTAGACCACTAGAGGTGCTCAGTAAAGTTAGCAACCCATGGTCCATCCTTGCTAATCTGCACTGATATTAGATGAGTAACTTCACTGCTG
>JAPZEB010000012.1:14095091-14110942 GCA_029783705.1 Chaetodon striatus
CCCAACACAATCTATAAATAAACAAGTTACTACATTTTATTTATTCCATTTAACCATGTGCTTCACAGTAAAAGATAAAAGCAGGAGATAAAACAAAATGAGGTAGATTAGGTTAATTAGTGACTTTAAATTGTCCGAAGGTGTGAATGGTTTTCTGTTTTTATGTGTCAGCCTTTTGAAGGTCCGACGACCTGTCCAGGGTGTACCCTGCCTCTCTGTCAGCTGGGATAGGCTTCAGCCCCTCTGCAACCCCTAACATGGTAAACGGTTACAGAATAAGAATGAATGAACTGTCGTCCCCCCCTTGCAAGAAAAGACATCCTTTTTCACTCAAGATCTCCAATCTAAGGTTAGTGGAGAAAATTCCAAACTGGGCACTACTCCCTGGATGTGTTGGTCTTTATGCTCGCTTCATTGACTGCCTAGTTGACTAAACGGTCAGTGAAGCCTGTGTGTGGAACAAATAACTGGTTTACTTTTTCAGTAACTGACGCACTGGGTGGCCATAAGACTGGCTGATCAGCAGACTAATTAGAATTTTTTTCTGAGTGAATAATCACGAAATCTGGTGTTGATGGACAAGTTTAGTTATTTGAGCTCTTCCAGACATTTTCCAGATGCTTTTCTAACAGATACGTACAATGGTCGTCTCAGGACAGGGCATGTCAGTGCTGCTAAGCTCATATTCGGTTTCATTTGGGTCATTTTCATTTGTCGTCTAAAGGGAGGATAAGGTGGGGGTGGTAATGTTTGTGTGGAGGGATGACATACATATCCTCCCAGTGTTTTGGTTCCAAACAGTGAGGGAAAGTAAAGAAGCTCTTGAAGTTTGTTAGGGTGGCAGTCGTGATGATTCTACCCCCCACTCGGAAACCTAATCCAACTGCAGGTTTATTGTGGGAGTAGAAAGTCAAATTCCCTCTCTGGCAGCTCTGTTTTCTTTCAGCGGACCAGGATTTTGGGATTTAAAAAGTTCCTCTGTTTATGATGTTTCCACAGGTAAACTCAGCTCTGGAGCAGAGGTATTTTCTGACGCTGCACAACCTCTGACGGCTGGTATGAAATGTGGCTTGCCCCAGATGCTCTGTTTGCTCCTCCAAACACATGAGTTCAGTACAGCAAATGTTTGATGAGAGCCTCAGTTCCAGCAAGGGAAATAAACCATCCTTGGCTGCAGTCATAATGCTGCCTTCTCCTGCATAAATGTACATTTTTATTAGATTCGCTCCATTAGCAAGACCATTATGACCTGTTTATTTTACTTGACGTTTGAATGAACAAGCAGTACAATGAAGGTAATTCTGTCAAAGCAAAGGCCCATGGACACAGAAAGACTGCATTTGCTGAGCAGCAATATGTACAGCTGCTAAAATAATTGGGAATTATATCTGAAAATAAGTCCTGAACCCGGAAATGAGTTAGCATTTTTGTACTCCCCCCAAAAAATTCTGAAGCCACGTTAGTTTGAAAAGTTTCCTGTTGGACTAAAAGCTCATTTCTCTGACAGTCCGTCGTATAGACATATAGTAATACCTCGATAATGGATGGCACCTATTCAGTCCTGTTCACCTTGCACATATGCCAAAAAAGTTTCTAACTTCCACGTTTACTTCAGGGTTTGTGGCCCACTGAGGATGCGCTGTAGTGTTTCTCCCGCTAGGTCCGCATGCGAGTTCCCACTTGGCTCATAGACTTAACATTGTGATGACATCCCAGATTTTTGAATCAGTTCAAGTTTTATGGATTCATCAGTTAGGACTTGGTGTTACAGTCCCTGGAGATTCAGCATGCTATGTGCCAGAGCATAGGTGTTTCGGCAGTGACCACATGGCAGAGCCATCTGCCCGCACATCACCTTTATCACAAGACACCCTCCATTGAGGCAGGCCCACAACAGACTGATCAGACCTGGGTGTGTGTCAGAAGGTTGGCCGTGGTCACCTAGGGGCCCAGATGGGTTCCTTTCTTTTAAGCCATAGCCAGTGACTGCACCTCTGAGCTGTATTGACCAGATCCTTAAACACTTTCCTCTGGGCCTGTCCATTAATCTTGATCTCTTCGAGGAGCTTAGTGGTGGATCTAGCGACAAAGCCTCTGCAGCCCACCCTAATTGGTTGCACCTCAGCTTTCCAGCCTCTAGTCCCCGCTTCAGTTATGAGGTCAGTGTAGCGAAATCTCTTGTGTTCAAACACCTCCTCGATTGCGTCCTCCCATGGGACAGTTAGTTCTATGAGGAAACCACGTGGACAAGACTCCGACCAAATTTGGTTGCTGCTATCTCGGGTGGAAGAATGAGATGCTGGCCCAAGAAGTCAGCACGCATTTTGCAGTCCCTAGTTTCATGTAACAGGCTTGAATTGGGAGGCAAGAGACTTGCTACTTGTTTTTCTCCCTCCGGGATGAACAATGCAGACTGTTGGAACTTATCCTGGGGTTTGAGAAGCATGGTGTTGGTGGTTACCCTCTTGGTCTCAAGCTCAGCTGCCAAGCACTTAATTACCTGGTTGTGCTGCCAGGTGTATCTTCCCTGGGTTAGGCTGGTCTTGCATCCCACCAGGATATGCTTAAGTGATGCTGGCACCGAGCACAACAGACAAACAGGACCTCCTCCCAGCCCGAGATTTTAGATTCAAATTTAAAATCTCCATGGATCAAAAATTCTTAATAGAAAGAGTCATGTTTGACCTTGTTTGCAGTTTAAGGTGTCCTGTCAACAGTTGACAGACATCACTTTCTGTCTCACACGCTTTTTATTGTTTCTGCTTTGCTTTTAATTTATATCATAGACTGCTGAAGTATTGTTAGGTTCATATCCTTGCCCTCAGAAAAAGTGGCTTTCTCTATCTCAATATTTATTTGACTACCTTACTCATTTGAGGTGTGGTGGAACGCTCTGCACAGGAACTTTTCACACACATTACAGATACAGTTGTGCCTAAGCACTGTGCAGCATTTAAACACTAAAACAAAATGTGCAAAATGCAGCTCTTAATTGTGCCAGTGATGTGACTGCCAGAGAATCACAAAAATACTTCAATTAGCTCTGTGGTCCGCTCAGAATGAAAACGGTATTATTTCTATGATTGAGTCTCAGGCTGGCAGGGGCTTGTTATACCAATTAGATCTCGGTTCTCTGTGTCCCACCGAGGTCTCCACGTCTGGACAATTATGGCCTAGATTGTTTGTTTCATAATGACACATTTAAAGGGCCTAAAAAGTCTGAGAATAGAAGCACTGATCAAGAAGATCTGGGCATGTGTGACTGTTACCGCAAGGTCAGGCAAGAAGTATCACATCTGAGCTTTTATTTTGTAGACTGGGAAGTGCACTAAATGAACAGGTTTAATTCACAGTGAAATTCTGGTCTGTGCTTTTTAATGTTTAATCTTCACACTTAGTTTATAGACCTTCCTATGTCCAGTGATTTTTATAAATCCTTCATTATGAAAACAACTTTTAAACCTTGTGAACATTTTTAACTACAGAGAGCACTCTATGCGACCTGCTTGTTGGAAGCTTTGGTCGTCGAGGTGGAACTACGCAGTGCTCAGGTGAGTAAAAGTCTGGATTGTGAAGTGTTCACCTCGTACAGACAGTGAAAGCTTTTCAAGCAAGCAGAGAACAGGCCTGTGTCAATACTCGGCAAGACAAGGTCCTGATTTATCCAAGAGTCTGACGCAGTAGAATTAGCTGAATTACCAGTTTCCAGGCCTATCTGAAATGCCTCCTTTTCCAAGAATGTCTTACAGTGAAATGAAAGGGAAGCCAGTTGCTGCACAAATTTTCCTTATGTCGTTATATGTGTACAGAAATGACAGAGGAGGGAGGGTTGCTGCTGGTGCTCAGGTGTAATAAATAGTGCGGGTCTATGTTTCTCACGGGGCTCCCTTTATAATAACTGCAACATCAATCAGCCCAAAGTATGTGAAGCAAGGACTCTCTGTTTCTTATTTTCCAGCACTGAGGAGAGTGGCTTTGAAATGCTCCCAAAGGAAATGGAGAAGCAGAGATCTCCGTACTGTAGTGAGTGACTCTTTGTGTACAACAAAACAACATTCATCCACAAATCTCCCCACACATTTGCTGAAACGATTACATAAATTTGCTTGTCTAATTCCAAACCTTGTTTTAATTTTTTTTAATCCCCTGGTTCTCAGCTCATCTGTTTAATTATCAGCCTGCCAAAGAAATCACTAGTTTGGCTGTATGCAGAAGAACAGAAAAATTCATGATAAATTCAATCATACGTGAGTGCCAGGAATCATTCAGTTTACCCTTCAATGTTTCCCCCTAAACTATCTGATTGGAGGCCAGTGTTTTGTGGCCCATCTGTAGATTGTTTCAAAGTGCCACGGGTTAGATCAACTTTCCTGGCAGACAGCGAGTGTTCATCTGTGTGCAAAGCTTTGCAGTCCACAGCCAGCACAGTAGCAACCGGCCCTTGTACGATGAGTAAAGGTAAATACTTGTAAAGGTTTGACTTTTGATTGCAAGTTTCAGTATGACAGGAAAGCACCAAATGTCACGACAGTAAAGCCCGTTGGTAAACTTTTTTGAAATGGCAAATTAAAATGAATTTCAATGCACATTAAAAAGCAAGATAACTTGTTTTCCTTCTGTCTATTTGCCGTCTAACTATCAGAACACTTAAAAGGACACTTCCCCAATGGCCACTTTGAAAAACTGGCTTCAAATTGGCTGCCTATGTCAAACAGACAGTTTGCCAGACAGCAGAGTTCGCATATGCCGCCTACCAGGGTGTTTATTGGTCAGGTGTAGCGCTGTGCATTTTGGTGGCTGTAGGTTTTTTCTTAACTTTTGGGCAAAGGCGAATGCAACAGTCCTTTCTCTCTGTTTTCTCTGATCATATTGCACCCGTTTCAAAAGAATTTGCATCTTTCTACTGCATAGACAGCCTAAAGACAGTTTTCCCAGTGATTAATATTTCTTTAAAGTTGATTTCTCCTCTGTACGTCTGTTTCAGTTGTGCACATCCTCATTTATCATGTTTGTTTACTGCCCTTCTTATGCTGTAATTTTGCTCCAGACTTTTTGATTAAAGAAATACTTTATCCCCCTCAAAAATATTAGTAAATCAATTATTCATGTTGTGTTACCTTGAATTTATGAAAACAACTTTGTTTTTCTCACAAGCCTCCATGGAAAATGGCGAACATGTTGATTTATTGGTTAACTGGGGGACACATTTAACAAGAGCAGAACGACGTCAAAACATCTGTTCACAAACTCTCATGCAAATCATGCAGTATAATCCAAATATCATTCATCCAGTGGTATATTCAGTACTTTCCAAACACATGCATTTTTGCAAAGACTTTGAAGAAAGCATAGATAAGTTTCACTTACAGTTTAGTGTTAAATCATAAGGTTTTAGCAAGAATGTATGTGTTTTGGAAGCACTGAGCATACGACTGGATAAATGAGACTTGGATTATACTGCATGAGTTGTGTGAGAGTTTGCAAATGGATGTTTTTATGTGGTTTTGCTTTTGTTAACTGCGGTCTCCAATCAATCAATAAATCACTGTGTTTCTTTATGAATTCAGTGTAGAGTAACACAACATGACTAACTAATATACCAATGGTGGCTTTGTGGGTGAAGTTTTCCTTTAAATGTTACTATCTAAGGTCCATTGTTATTGGTTTACTCCTTTACACTTGCACTCTTTATCTTTTTTTGTACTAATCTTTCATAAATCAATAATCTCTTTCATCATTTTCTATTAGAGGACGTTGTCTTCACAAGTTACATTTGTGATATGAAGTAATGGCACAGCTTAACTCTGTTGATACAGTATGGATATTGTCAGACTGTTTTCAGAGAGGCTGAACTGCGGTGGCATGGCTCCCATAAGCATGACAAAGTTTGAACAAATTGCCCATAAAAGTTTTGTGTGCTTGTTTAGTCTGTCAGCTGGTATTTAATAATAAGTGACTAACTTTGTTTTTGGTGCTAAATGGGAAAGTGAAGACAAAATGTTGCAGGTATCTGGCATAGGAAAAAATGAACACATAGAGTTGATATGGTATAGAAGGAGCACAATAATATTTACATACACTTAAATCCAGAGAACCTTCCAGGTCTTTCACATTTTTGTTGGGCTCCCATTTGATTTAGATGGCAAACTTGCAAGTTAAACAGTTTATTCTTGTTTTAGAAAATTCAAACAGGATATTGCTAAATTCTAATGATGTCCATCCTTGATGAGAAAGGCCTTGTGTAAAGAGTTTGTTGTCCTGAGACATGTCTTAGGAGTGTTGGGGTAATTAAACTTTAAAGTACTGACTGCAGTAATCATCAGACAAAAAGGATAATTTCCGCAAACAGTTGAATGTGGAGGAAAAAACAGCTCCTCTCCTCACGTGCAAGAGATCTCTGAAAAGGATCAAGACCTTTGTCTCAGTGTAAATGTTCTGTGATCTTGATATCTTGCTTTTATTTGTAGTTCATGAAACATGTGTGTTGAGACTAATTTGTGCCTCTGTTTGAGTTTGTGTGATGCTGTGTGGGCAGTGATTAGAGGCCAAAGTCTTGCACATGGTATGTTTTATTTAGAGCAAACTTTCACCCATTCCAGTTCAACACCTACAGCCTCTTGGATCGTTTCCAAAAATTAATCAAGCGTCTTCTGAAAGGAATACCGACTCGCTCTACAGCACAGCAGAAGCTCAGACAAAACAAAACGCTCTTTCTCTCTCTCTTTGGAGAAAAAATGAAAGACATGGAGCTTTAGAGAGGAAACAAATTCTCCTTTTATCTGTTGCCTCTCCGCATAAACTGAGCGCAATCTCTGTGTTGATTTTGGATGAGTAGCAGAAAAGTTCTTACTCAGGAAACCAGACGTGTCCCATAATTCAGAGAGGGGGACACAGTACACAGGGAGCGAAGGTACTCATATTCTCTCACCAAAATATATAACTCAGCACACAAATCCCTAGTTCATATTCCCTGTGATGCAAACAGCAGCGTATAGGACCATTGTAAGTACTTTCACAGTTTTTATTTTTGTTAGCCATGCTAGCAGTATTTATCTGTGAAAGGCTAGGTAGGCTGGTCATCATATCTTCTTTTCTATACTGTATATTAACCGTGCTAATATGAGCAGCTGAAGTACATTTTTTTCGTATACAATGCCATTACTGATTGACTGTCACGGATCTTACCAAAGACGTGGGCAAGGTACACTCAGTTGCCAGTTTATTAGGTACCACCCAAGTCTCTAGAATAAAATGTTATGCATACATTGTACGTTTCTCCAAACCATAGATATGTTACAGTTATATATTTCATATGTATGACTGAGCTCAAGTTACATGTATGTGAGCTGATTTGAGGAGGAGAGGGTGGATGCGTGACATCTAGGTGAGATGGATGCCAAGCAGCAGACAACCACTGTTTTAGACCAACAAATGCAGGTGTTTTTTATCCACACGTTTTTGTAGAGACAAAAGCGGATGTTTTTGGAACATGTACATCAGTTTTTGCGTCAGCAAAAGCATTTTTATGATAGTTTGGGACATGTCCAGTTGTTTATGTCACAACAAAAGTGGGTGTTTTTTAACAATAGTTTAGGATATGTCCAGCTGTTTTTGTAGCAGCAAAAGTGGGTGTTTTTAATGATAGTTTGGGACACATCCAGCAGTTTTTATTGCAAAATATTACACGTTTTTTAATGATAATGTGGGACATGTTCAGTTGTTTTTGTCGCAGCACAAGTGGGTGGTTTTTAACGAGAGTTTAGGACATTTCCAGCCATTATTGTAGCAATCGCAGCGTGTATTTTTTAATGATAGTTTGGGATATGTTCAGCCATTTTTCTAGCAGCAAAAGTTGGTGTATTTTAACAATAGTTTGGGATATGTCCAGCCATTTTTAAAGCAGCCTAAATGGGTGATTTTTAGCGAGAGTTTAGGATATGTCCAGCTGTTTTTGTAGCTACAAAAGCGAGTTTTTTAATGATAGTTTTGGACGTGCACCCATTTTTGTAGCAACAACTGGGTGTTTTTAACAATAGTTTTGGACACATTTTGCCATTTTTGTAGCAACAAAATTAGAGGTTTTTACCAATAGTGGTCTGCTGTGTCCAACTGTGTTTGTAGCGACAAAAGAGTATTTTCAGTGTTTTTTACACCTAAACCTTACCACATATTAAGTACAGCACTGTATGCCTAGTCTTTAAGCTCTTGTCTTGGGTTCATAACCAACTGACCAAATACTATGCAAACGTTACTGCACTAACACATTCAATATGCTGTAGAAGTCTGCTGTCGAAGAGTAGAACAAGGTCAGCAAATCAAAAGGATTTGTCTGCTTTCATTTTATGGTGTATCAGCAAATCTCTCACTCTGGGAAAACTCATAGGGTAGCTCGATAAAGTCCGAGGACTCAAAGTAAACTCAGCCGTGTATAAATTTCTCTTGCCTCCTTTTGAGGGGCTTGGGAGAATAAAGCACAATAAACAGAACCCCCCCCCTCTAAAGGTCCACAACAAAAGCAAATAGCCCCAGCCTGGCTATAGCTTTATTAGCGGTCAGCTGGTTCCCATTAGAAAGGCTTTGTGATCTGCTATCTCCTCTCAAGAATCCCAAACAAACTGACCCTCAGCTCTGTTTGTCTCCCACTAACCTCTCTCTGCATCCGTCATGCTTCCCCAAGCAATATCCCTGGATACCACCGGCCCTCCCACAAACAGGGGTCGGCCTCTGTGACCTCTCTGACCACTGATGTCGTTACAAAGCCACTTAGGTGTAGCTGGTGTTGAGTGATTCATGAAACATCTGTTTCTTTTTTTGTCCTATTGCATCAGAGCAATGGCTCCTCGTAATCTTTTATTTCTTTTTTAATAAGATGAAGCTGTGTCCTCAAATATATTGTTAGGGGAATAGAATCATCTGTATTTAAAGGAGTAGTTTGACATTTTGGCATATAAGTTCATTTGCCTTCTTGTTGAGAATTACATGAGAAGATAGATACCACTCTCATGTCTGTACAGAAAAAAGAAGCTACAGCTAGCAGTGGGTTAGCTTAGCTTTTCATAATAAGTCGTGGGATTGTAAGGATTCATTATCTTTGGGAACATGTATGTGGGGTTTCCAGGGTCATTGAAAACCTGGAAAAGTCATGTAATTCCACAGTCTTGTTTTCTGGGCCTGAAAAAGTTAAGAAATTAGTCAAATCCTCAAAAGCTTTGGAAAAGTCATGGAAATTTTGTCATGAGTAATGAAATCTTTGCAGTAATCTTCTGTGGGTAATCTTCAACATAATGTAACAAAACATAATTTAACAAAACAAAACTGTAATGCATCTGTTGTCATAACGTGGCTCTAATATGAATTGATGCGTTACATTTTGCTTACCATCACCTACATTTCTTTATTTTTGCTGCTTGGTCTGTCCCTCCCTCCATGTATGACAGCTTAAAATACAAAGTAACAGAGTTTGATTCTGATATGTGCTGGGCAAGTGGGGCAAGAAAAATAATGTTGTTACGGTGTGATTTAACATGTTTCCATACACATGCCCCACTGTTGTACTGCATTTTTGAGATGAAGCAGTTGACATAGGCAGCATTGTTTTTTAACTGTCACTTGGAGCACCAATATGCACTTAATTGTATTTATTTATCCGTCATTTAGCCAGGAAGGTCCCATTAAGATACAAGATCTCTTCCTCCAGGGAGTCCTGGTCAAGATGGCGACACAATCAACATAATCAGTTTCCCTTTAAAAAGAAAATAAACTATGTTACACAGTAAAAGACATACGATACTCAAAAGTAACACAAGGGAAAATAGTATAGAAAGAGGGACATACAAGCCCTACAAATAACATCCATACACATTCCACCTAACTCACTTTAGTTTCTTTTTAGTGCTCTGAAAGTAGAGTGAGGTAGTTCAATGGTATGGAGCCTTTGAAAAGTCATGAAAAGTTTTGAACTATTGTTCATGAAAATGTATGGGAACCCTGTGAATGTATTTACAGAAGTTCATGGCAATCCATCAGATGGTTGTTGAGGTATTTCGGTTGGGCTAAAAGAGGGTAAAAATCAATCAAATAAAAATCAAAATCACTTTTAAACAATATTTATGGAAAAAGTTTTGGCTGCTGAGAGGTGGAAGGATAATTTGTGAAACTGTATATATTCTCTGCATTTAAACCTAAATTAAATGGGAGTGTATTGGTAAAGAATGTGCTGACCTATGGGAGATGAAAACATAGACTCTTTCCTTCGCTTCATCAAATAAAGTTGGTCAGGCCTGCAGCACTGAGCATCCTTTGTTGAGCCCTGGCTCTTGGGTCTTACTCATGCTCTGAGACGGCCCCATCTGGATCAAAGCTCCACCAGTCCTGCCCTGTACTTCTGACTTCCTGTGATCATAAAAAAGAGACAGCCAGAGAGAGATGGGTAGAAAGAAAGGAAAGCAGATATAAATCTTTACACATTTATGGTATCAACAGAACAAATGAAGACAAGGTGGTAAGAGAAGGATAGTTAGTGTGAGTTTCTGGGGAATGCAGTGGTGGTGGTTGTAGGGGTGGGTGGGGGTGGCTGGAAGACCTGACCAAACCAACATGAAGACCAACCAACAAAGCTACCATTCATTTTCTTTTCCCAGTAATGGAAAACGTTTCCCCCCGACGCTGAAAACAGAGCAAGGGGCAAATCTGCAAAGACAACAGACAGGGAGAGGTCCCCGCCGCTGTGGATTAGGATCTGCTCACTGTGAGCCACATTCAGATCTCCACACGGGCAAAAGGAACCAGGCATCTGCACCACAGCGTGCAGAGCAGGGAGGAAATGAAAGGCCTGATCGTATTCCTCCGTGGGCAGGGGATCATATGGCCTTGGAGGCCAGGGGGACCTGGTCTGGATCCTGGGCCTTCTCAGACTGCTCCTCATGATGCTGCTGGGTATAAGTGAATAACAACTCTTAATTTAGTGTACGTACTCAAATCCTGCACACCAAACACCGAACAATAAAGTAAAAGAAAAAAATGGGCATCACACCAGATGAATTTTATTTCTCTGTTCATTAGTACATTTACAGAAAGCTGGACACTAGCAAGAATGAGCTTCAGGGCTAGTCTGATCACCAGACTGATTACAGGATGTTTAAAATTTACATATTATTTTTTATCAAAGCACAATCCCTCTTCATCTTATGAATGAGTTTGCAGAAAGCCTGTTTAACTTGGAAGCGGCTCTGCTTCTGAGAAGATATGAAGACTTAGACGAAGGGATGATCAAAAGGTTGAAACAGCTTTGGGTGGCCCCCGAGCTTCCGATTGCCCCATATTGTGTTTTGGAAAAACTTAATTTTGTTTGAGGGTCTGAGTCTGCTGAGGGTGCTCGTGTGAGCGAGGACATCCTGTTTCCTGAGGGGAAGATGTTTCTCTCTTTCTGTGTCTGTCCCGGGGTGCTGCCTACGGTGCTGGAGAAACTTGAAGGCCACGACTGTTGATGTTTTTATTTTAAAAAAGTGTGTGTGCTGTAACTGGATGTGAGATCAAAGTGTCCGGCAAAGAGGAACTAATTAGATCAATATATCTCAGAATCGCTGTCAGTGTGTGAAATCCTGGGGTTATAAAGATAATGAGATAATTCATATTAGCTTTTTTATCCTTATATGACACCACTGTACCACATGGAGTATGTTCAAAAAGTCAAAATAAATGCTACTGAGAGAAGTGAAACGCTTAATTTATTTAACATATTCATCATTTTGATTAATTTAATTTCTTCAGTATATTAGGATTCAATTAAAGGATAATTCCTGTTTATTACAGCATGGATCTTGATTTCGATGTTTTGATCACCATTTGTATTAGTTATCATAATTTTGTGCTCATCCAAGTAACTTTTGGAAGAAGGGGGGGGGGGCAATCAAAAGCCAACAATTTAACTAGATTACCCAGCAAGAACTATCACCAAATTTAATTTTTACAGCCTATAACTTTACTCTTTTGATGGCGTCTTATTGGTCTCATTACTGTTGTTTACAGCAGCAGCAGGCAGCTTTTCAGTGAAAAAGCTCTGTTGAAACTATTGCAGGCCAGCACCAAACAAGACAGACAAAGCTGGTTACCAGCTGGTGAACATAGTGGAGCATTTAGCAGCTAAAGAGCAATCCCCCAGGAACAGTGCCGGGCCTTGAAGCCAATTTTATACAGTGGCTGAATGTGGAATTACAATATCCGGGTCCGTGACGTGATGCCATGGAGCCCAAAATGACTTTTTTCCATAGACTTACATTGTGAAAAAGACATCTGTAAAAAAGTGGATACATTTTTTTGAGCCTCACAAACCCCGCAAAACGACTCCTTTTGCTATTGGGATTTGATCCATTTGGTTTGATAACTTTTCGAAATGACAGAACAGCTGCACGATGAAATAATTTTGCTCTCATTCAAGTGAGTGAAGAGCTAAACCAAAAGTTGTCCCCTAAGCTGGCAAAAGTCTCTGGTGCGCTTGCTCTATGGGCCCCACAAAGTGAAAGATCTGGGTAATTTCATACTGCAGAAAATTAAGCTTTTGTGGCTTCACGCACTACTGAGCAACTTTCATAGGAATGAACGGGGGCCTGCCTCCAACGCTATATCCATTTCTCTTTATACATCCATATTATATCCATTCATACATCCATATATCTATGCTTTGCTGTATGACAGTAGCTCAGTCTATAGGGACTTGGTGTGGGAACTGGAGGGTTGCTGGATCAAGTCCCTGTATGAACCAAATATGGAGCGTGGACTGGTAGCTGGAGAGGTGCCATTATGCTTCCTGGTCACTGCCAAGGTGCCCTTGAGCAAGACACTGAACCCACAGTTGGTTGCGGTGCCTGTCCAAGTCAGCCCCCTCACTATGCCATCTCTCCATTTAATGCATGTATAGGTCCTGTTTGTGCATGTGTGTGTATTTCAGGCCTGTGTGTATATGACAACAGAGTGAAAAATTCCCCTCAGGGATTTATTAAGTAAGTCTTCTTCTTTTTCTTCCCTCTAAAGAGCCTGATGTTTCCCTCAGTAGCTGGTGGAGACCAAAAAAGATCTACAAGGAGGGTGACTATTTGACTTACATTTGTCAGGTGGACATAAGCAGGACACAGAATAAATGCTGATGTTAATTTGTGTCTACTTGTGTAAATAAGCCACTGTGATATGCCAGCTTTGTTTTTACAGCTTGTTGCACTGCCCCCAAGTGGCCAGAAAATCACTGCAGCTTTAATTCGGTGAGTACAATTTCATTAATACCAGCATTGATACTGGAATACACAACCTGTAAAAAGCAAAAAGTCCAGTACCCATTGTAGTATTAACTACTTAAAAATGCAAATAAAAGTTTACAGGGGCTGACCAACAAAGGAGTCAACCAGACTGTATTATCTTGATAGAAAGGAGAATAATATGAGGCAATTATAAAAGCTGATGAAGTACAAAAAACAGTATTTTCAATTACATTTTCCTAACATGAGGAAAAACAGATTGCACTGCTGAGCTGTGTCTACAGTACAGTGATGGGACAGCACTGCTTTGTAGTCTGTTAGAGCTTTGATCTGTATTGATCCTCCTCTAAAACATTCACTGCTGTGTGTCTTCTCTCCTCTGTGCAGAGTTTGTGCACTTCCCTAAAAGCTGTCTCCTCAGGCATCCTTTTTCCATTCACTTTTAGACTCTAAAGAGCAGGTTAGGGAGAAAGGAATGTGGTAATTTGAGTTAATAGTGGTGGGGATGGAGGGGGGGAAGTGCAGCTGGGCTGGGTCTCAGGAATTACCTGAGGAATGACAGAACATAGTTGTACACTCCTGCACTGACAGAAGTTTTTACAGTGTGTAGGAGCTACAGTCCAACTATTAGTTTTTTTTTAGGGAAAACACAGACTGAATTTCTAGGATGGGAAAAGAATAGCACAGGTTAGCCCAACATAATGAAAGCGAACATTTCAAGCTTCCTTGCAGAAAATATTTATAGTCTGCTATATTGTTTTGCTCTAATATGTTCTGAGGGAACATTGTTTGCTGCCTTGTAAGTCCACTGGTTATGTTTTCCTAGTCAAAAAGTCACTGCGAGGTTGTTGTACAGAACCCAGGACTGTAACTTCGGAGAGTGGGGGTATAAGTTTAGGCAACGAAAACACTTAAGTAAAGGTTGGAATTTTGGTTAACTACTGAACAACTAAACCAATACAGCAATCTTTCTTTGACCTTAACCAGGTGCTTTGAGTGATTTAATATAATCAAACAATAAGCAGTTGTTTCTTACTGAGACATGGCTGTTTTTCCAGGCATGATTGCACCCCCGAAACTGGGTATTTTAAGCCAAAACATAACCATAACCAAGTGGTTTTTGTGCCTATACCTAACCATAAGTTAACCACAGCACTGTTCAAACATACAGTTTCAACATATCCGTCACATTACTAAAATGCCAATGCGATGTATCTGTAGTTTGCAGTGGGAATTGGGTTGAAATTTATGCACTGATCTCAAGATGTTATGTAAATGTGACAGCTTACATTTTGCAGCTAATTATACATTGCATGGCAGTGCTCATTTGGACTACTGCCTACTTAATGTGCTTCACAGGGCGTAACCGTGGAAACCTGAGAAGGCAAAGATCACCCAGTCTGACAGACTGACAGACACAATTACCTTGTCGGTCGTCACCTCCCTCCTGCAGCAGCCTCATCAGCTGCCATCCTTGTGTGATGACAGGTTAATACACCTGGCCTGACCCTCAGCTCACTGGCTGACCTGTTGACTGTCAGGGGAGTGGGTCGCCATGGAAACAGATGGATATCCATGTCAGTTTTTGATTATACAGTGGCAGAAGACCAAATACTTTATCTTATTATTGTTTGAGATTAAAGGAGGTATTTCCATCTGGACAGTCCCTCCACTCATCTGTGATCTTATCATCTTGATATCATTATATGAGTTGAAATATTTACTTACATAGCCTTATTGGAGATTATTGTACATCATTTACAGTGTCGCCATCTGTGAGCACATTACAGGCGAGTAAGAGGCAGTAAATTGCAGGGGGGAGTTGGGAGATGATGAGGCCATAAGTGTGTTGAGGTCTCTGTTTGGTGTAATTAGGACAGAGACAGTGAAACAGAGAGGGAGAGAGGAGCGGGTGGGCGGTAACCAGAGGGAGAAGAAAAAACAGAAATAGAGGAGAGAGACTCATCAGGGGGAGCAGAGCAGAGTTTTCAGCCAGCCGCTGAGCTCTCATTCATGGGCGGTTGGACGTGAACACTGGGTGCTCTGTGTCTATGGAGGTGATGTCTACTGGGAGATGCTATCTTTACCTCATTGATACAATGGCCTCATAGACAGCAGACAGTGGGCCAGAGCCACAGGTCTCCATACTGAGCCACACTGCTTGGCCACAGCTACTTTCTGGAAAAGTGCGCCACCTATAGGTGCTGACAGAGAGTGTGTAGGTAAAGACAAGTTTTTGTGAGTACACTATTATCTTTGAGTGGTTGGTGGTATAATACAGTGGTTACATATCTGGGACTGCTAATAATTGTTTTGTGAATTCATAGATAGTCTTAGCTCTTAAAATGATTCAAAAACGTTTACAAGGGTCCCAAGAAGACATTACTTGATTTAAAATAATAAAGGTGGTGTTATAATATATTTTCTGCAGTGCATTTTTATTCTGTATATTTCTTAAATGGGTTTCTTTCTGCCTTCTCAAACCTCTCTGTGCCCCTAGCCCACTATTTCTTCTAAAGTGGTAAATGTGGATCACAAAGTTGGGCACTGTAGTTTTTGCAAATGTTACTCTATCAAAAGAAAATAATAAATTTTTGAGATTAG
>JAPZEB010000012.1:14114418-14124673 GCA_029783705.1 Chaetodon striatus
TTTGTGTCTATAGGGGGCAAGTGAAATGGTCTGTTTCAATGTCTTTTATCAAGAGGAGGGCATAAAATGTGGTTTGCTGTGTTTAATCATGCATATAGAGGGCCTGCATGACCAGCCATCACAAGACAGCTCTGCTGTATTTTGGAAAATCATGCAAACAGTTGATAGTCTTACCATCTGCACAGTGGGAACCATTGAGCAATTCCACACATTTCACAGCTTCTGCTATGAATATGCCCTAACTATCAACATGGCTGATTTATCAGACCTTTGCTGTGTAAATGAACATCTTGTCCACTATCACCTCTAATGACTTTCTCTCCGTCTGAGCCCTGACCGGACTTCACAGGTCACTTTCCCAGACAGAATCTGAAATAAACAGTCGGTAGCTGAACCCCCGGCCAGGTGAGGGGATTACTGTCTAAGTCCATCCTTCAAAAGGCACCACCACCTCCCCCCTTATTTCATTTTCAGTCCTCTGACCTGCATTTCCACTTCTAATGTCTTTCAGTCTGTGTGCGTGGTTCTGTCCGTCTCTCAGCTGTCTGTGTGAAGTCTTGCCAGTTTATTGGATTTACAAGTCTGTGAATGTCACTCTGCCATGCATTTACTGGAGCTGCCCACTGGCACACCCTGTAGTGTCCGGTGTGTGTGTGAGAGTGCATGAGCATATGCCACGTTTCTTGAGCCCCTCCACCCTTCCTCAGTTCACTTTGTAATTATCAGACTAAGTAGGAGGGCCGTTCTGGTGACCTGCAGTTACACTCAGTTGAGGAAACCAGCCTCAGGTCATTGAGACCATTTGGTCACTCTCTCTTTTCTTGCATACCTCTTCCAGCTGCAGGGTCTTCAGTCTCTTTCTCACTGTGCCTTTCCTATCTGTGTTTCTCAGTTTGAATCTCTCTCACCCTACTGTCATCCCAATTTTCTCTGGCGTTAGTAAGCTACTGCATTCCACTGTCAGTTTGACATGAAAACCTGGGAGAGAAAACTGCTGACCGAACATGGAAATACCCTCTGATGGACAGCATGCAGGAAACTACAGTAAACAATAGCATTTAGTTAAGGGTTTACATTTTTTTTTAATTCTATGTAAATTTAAATTCTGTGCAGATTAAAACACTGATACCAGGTAACGAGACTCTGAAACTCCAAGCATAAATACTTATCTCAGCATCAATAATAGGCATGAACTACCAAGAACATTTCTATTAGCTTTGTACAGTCTTGCATAATTTAACATTTTTTAAATCTTATTTAAACTTTATTTAACCAGAAAAATCTCTTGAGATTAAAGATATCTTTTTCAAGAATGTCCTGGGCAAGACAAGCAGCAACACAAGTGACAGAATACGTAGAGAAAAAGTACTGAATAAAAATATACAGCTGTAAAACACCAGCTAAAATACACCCTTACATTGGCATATAGAAGATTGTGTAAAAAAAATTCTGCAACAGTGCTTTGAAATGGCCGAGAGAAACCGATGAGCGCAGATTCCACATTTGAGAAGCTGCATACGTAAATGCTCGCCTGCCAAACTCTGTGCGTACCCTCAGTGCAGACAATAAAACATCTTCTGTGTACAGAGAGCCATTTTCAATTTTTGCTTCATGTACACACATAAATATGCTGGAAGTAGGTCAAGACTGGCTTTATAAACACAAGAATGTCAGTGAAAAAGTCTACAAAATTTTAAAGAGAGCCACCCAACCTGAGCATACAGGATGCCGTGATGAGTTAGGAGCTTACAGTTGATAATAAATCTCAATGCACCATGACACACAGAGTCCAGAGCATGCAAACACTGGGAGGGACAAAAAAGAAAATCAGTGAAATTGCTGTTAATCGCTGTTCACTAGTGGAAACATGGAAGTTTATTCAAGCATCATACTTACTGTAAATACAATTTTGAAGTGGCACTTAACTCTTACTATACTACATTTCAGCATGGGCTGATTACAAGACAATGGGTTCCTGGGCACATATTCAAAGAGCCCCGCTGCCTCTGCAGAGGAGCAACACACACAGATTTTGTGGAGCTTTTTGTTGTAGTTGTCATGCATCTTTTGGTGTTTTTGTGTGTCTTTGTGGTCATTTAGTGTCTTGGGGTTGTTGTTTTTTTTCTCTTAGAGGTAATTCTGTGTCTTTTGTCATTGTTTTATGCCTCTTTGAGGAAGCTTTATGTTTTTTTTGTTGTGTTGTGATGCTTTATTATCATTTTTTGTCTCCTTGTGACTGTTTTGTATCTTCTTGCTGTTCCTTTTTCTCTCTTTGCAGTCTTTTTGTGTCTCTTTGTGGTTGGTACTTGGTAATTTCACTGGCATTTTGTAAGTGAGAGCCAAGGGGCATCCTGACACCTTTTGCTCCTGGCCCTGTGCCTGGTAGGCCTGTCAGTGATCCATCCATTATTGTACTTTTTACTCCTTCAAATTGGTCTGGCAGCTATAGTCACGAGTTTCTCTGCAGACTTAGATTTGACATATGACATAAAGTACAGGGTCAGTTTACAAAATATGAGGCTTTGTTATAGATAATAGTGCCCAATAAGCTGTTAAAATTAGCACTGCTTCAACCTACACCACCTACCTTAAAATACCACATTGAAATGCAAAGGTAATTATGCATATTGACGAGTTAGTTCTACCTTAAATACATTTCGCTAACAGTAATTTTGTGCTAATTATACGCACCTTTTCTTGTAATGGAGTATATTTTGACTTGCAGTATATTTATTTTTACCTAACTAAGGGATCTAAGTACTCCTTTTACTCTGGTCTGCTGATGCTGATGCATAATTATCCATATTTTGTTATGTTTCTCAAAGCTTGTCACTACATGTTTTATTAGTACATCTAGCGTTGTTGTATTCGAGATCGGTCTTGGTCTCAAGATCGCTTTTTGGATCAAGGTCTTGTCTTGTCTCAGACTTGACCACATATTTACTCGGTCTTGCCTCGATCTTCGACAGAGAGGACTCGCGATTTTATTTCAAGACTGGTCAGGACCACAACTGTGGGGACATCACTAAATTGCCTGTGCAAAAAAGGAGTATTGAGTAAGGGCTAAGTTGATGTTTGCTTCTTAGTGTTTGTTTGTATTTGTTTTGTAATAGAAAAGTGCCCTCTGATTATTTTGTCAAAACATTTCCCATCTGAATGAGGAGGAATCATCATTAGTTTCTATGTGTGTTTTTATGGGAATGTGGATCTTTCAGATCAATATGAGGCGTGCCCATGTTTGCATGTTTCACATTTTATTGTGAGTGGGTGTAATTTGCACTGGTCTGGTCTTGACTCGGACTTGCACTGCATCGGCCTTTGTCTTGACTTGGTCTCTGTTTAGGTGGTCTTGACAACAACACAAAGTACACTAATACAAAACACTAGTGTATTTCAACAGAGTAGGAACTAGACTAAACCATTTAACTCCTACCAGCTGAGAAGAGCAGACTTCAGTCATCTTGGGGATGAAGCTTCCCTAAGAGCAGCAGAAATCCAGGCAGAAAAAAATACTTTGTAAAAGGTTTTTCTTTGTAATTTATATATCTAACAAATAAAGTCTGATTCTGAAGAGATAATCATAAGTCATGTTTATTTGATCTTGTAGCCAGTGCATGTATTTTCACTCATCACACACATTCTTTGCTGCCTGTAAGCAGTAAAAGTGTGAAGATTTAATGTCTATGTTGTTGCTGCCTGCCAAAGATGTTTAAGTCTTTTCATCAGGGCTGTATATTATCCTCAGTGTCTTGTTTTCCTTTCAGTCTCTCTACCGTGTCACAACGTGCCAAGGAAGAATGCTGTCTCTCTCAACTCCCTCTATATGTTTAACCATTTAGATGTATAATTACATGCTGTGCAGGATGTCATAGCCGGGGGCCAAATTTACTACAATTTTCTGAAAAGAGTTAATGCCCCATCCTTTGATAGGGTAATAGACCAGGCTGAGGAAATCACAGTGACAGGCCTGGTAGATCGTTTGTTCGTATATTAACAGTGGGGTCGGGGGCCATGTAGACTGTCATATACTGTATATTTCATATAGTACCATGACAAGACTGCTGTTTATGATCTACCGCCAACAGTTGGTGTCACTCGAACATTCAGTTGCTATAGCAACCCCTACTGGAACAGTTCTATAGCAGTTAAATCAAGACCCCACGAACATCCCCAGGCTGTAAAAGCCAATTTGACATAGTGGCTAAACCACGTTATTACAACTTCCAGGTCCATCACATGCTGCCATTAGGCCCAGAAAGACTTTTCCCCATAGGCTTTTACTTCTCATTAAGAACACCCAAATAGTCCTCATTAAATTCTTATTTTTTATTATATCATAAAAGTTGTAAAATTCACTAAAATTGCTGAATGCAGTTATTTTCCTTCCGTGATTTATGTGAGTGAGTCTGAGACAGTGTGTTTGGGAGGCGGGGTAAAGGAAAACACTACTGCACTTGCTCTGCGAGGTCCTTAATGTGGGAGATCCACGTAATTTTATATCCTAATTCCACAGGAACCGCGCAAGGCTTTGAAGCCATTTTACATAGTGGCCAAATGTAACTGTGAATCACAACGTCCAAGTTGTCATGTGATGCCATGGGGCCCAAAAAGACTTTTTCCATAGACTTACATTGTGAAATATCAGTGGAGACATTCTTTTGAGTGTCACAGCCTACGCTCGCTTGATCCAGTAAGTCTGATAACGGTCTAGAAGAGCTGCATGATCAAATCATTTTTTATCTACGTTCGAGTCAGAGGAGGGCTAAACTGGAAGCTAGCTGCTCAGCCGACTTAAGTCTCTAGTGCGCTTGCTCTATGGGTCCTACAATGCAGGAGATGTGGGTAACTTCATACTGCAGGACTCAAGATCTTTTTCCTTCATGCACCACTGGGCAGCTTTCATAGGATAAACATGACCCCGTCTCCAAGGCTGTATCCAGTTCTCTTTATACATCTATGAGTTTAACTGACACTACTATATCTGCCATTTTGTCCAATCAGATCACTCTTTATACTACATCAGCTGCACTGAGTGTCTAATATCGCCAAGAATGGGTTTACATTGCAGTTATTTAAAAGCCTGGTGTGTCTCATACAGGTGCTAAAGGGTGCCTTATGCGTCAGTATCAGACACAGAGAGGCGTGACTAAGTGTAGGTATTTGACGCTCTGGGAATCAGAACTGTGTGTAAAACGTATAAATATAAAAATACTGGTTATAGCTGCTTAAAGCATGTAACAGAACAAGTCAAGTTGATCTAAAGTGTGACAAATACATTTACACATATTGTTAGATAGTCCTACTGATATAGGGTAACATTCATAACAAAGCAGCCTATTTTACACTTGCCTATACTGTATTTATTAGACAGGCCCATGTGTTTTGCCGTCTCTCTTCTGACATCTGGGCTGCAGCCGGAGCTGCGAGCACTTCCTCAAACCCTTCCCCTATCATTACCATCACCTCCTCCTGCAGCCCTGCTCACACACTGCAAAGACTACCCCGGTAGTCTGAGGCATTTTTTATCTGTTTGTATCTTGTTTTAATAGTGCATGTACACAAATATTTGGGTGGAATATCCAGCCATCTGTTTTAAAACTCCCCTCGATGGTTGACAGACTATTTTTTGAACAGTCATACAGTCAAACTGTGGTCAGTTAGTCATCACATTTGAATGCATTTTCTATAGATATCTGACTCAACCAATGTCAGTTGTCATTTATATGTCATACTTCAAATCTACACTAACAGATGCAGCAATACAGGAACCAAAATGTTTAAAATACTTTCTGTACTGTAGTTTTAATGTTGTTCTTTGCTAATATGTTCTATTTTCTCTGCCCTACAGTGCTCAGGGATAATTGATGTAAGTTAATCTGGTATTACATGAAATGTATTGAGTTTTTGAATCATACTGTACAGTTTTACAGTCATTTTTCAGACCTGACACTTGTCCCTTTCTCCATAGTTTATACTTCAAACGCAAACCATCCTCCAAACCAACCTGGATCAACTCAGAGGTTCATTCAGTGCAGTATACAGTAGCTCTAATCTGTATTTGTGACGATAACCCTGTTCCAGCTGCTGCTTGTGCATCTGGAACAAGTTCCCGGTTTCACAAATCATGAGTCCAGAGGCCAGACAGCTTCATGCATTTCTCTCTTTCATAATAAGCCAGGTAAGAATCCACTTTTTTGACTTGGTTCACAAAGGGCAAGAGATTTTATAAACACTGTACCCCCCCATCCACCGTCCCCTGCACCCTCTCTCCTCCCACATCCACATCCTCCTGTCTGCTTTCCCAGACAGCCTTGTTAACATGTCTGCCGCTCTCTGAGTTTCTGCCAGTAGGGAAATAATAAACAGATTATTTCTTCGAGTCCACTTAACATCAATCATCGTTTTGCTTAGTGTTGCGCTTGCTGTGGTTGACTTTAGTGACTCTCATTAAGAAAATTACTCTCTCCGAGCTTTAAAGTACTCCGCTGCACTCTTCAGTTTACACTTCACTGAACCTGTCACTAAATTCCAAGAGGAGTTGTTGGGGTCTTGCGGGAAAAACAGAAAGCAACACTTGGTTGCTGAATAACTTGGGGCCTTTCTAGTTTACATGACAAAGTCTCTGGTCTCAGTAATTATGCTGAATGTGAGAATGGCTCGATGTGGAAGTAACGTGACTGTCCGGCTGCCTTTCAGGTAATAAAGGTTTCTAAAACTGTTTACACGCATAAACACAAAAACCCTGATTATTAAGAGACACATTCTAGTAATGTTTTAGGAGCCATATTGAAAGACAGAGTCTGGACCAGGGCCAGCTCCAGACATTTGAGGGCCCTAAGCGGGATTTGTTTTGGGGGGGGCCTCAATGTAAGATGTTCACATGGCACTGAACCAACTTGTGTATTGTAAATATTTGTTTAAGCACACATAATGTACAAAAAAGCATGTAAAGACTGAGTGAGACCTATTAGCAGCAACACTATCTTTAAATAGACCACAGCATTTGTCTCTTTGTCCTAACCCTGTGAATGATTTTTCTTGTTCGGCCACAGAATCCTGGAAGTGCTACTTACTGAGCCTACCTAAACTGTCCATTTCACCATCTTTATTGGCAAAATGACATGAATTGTAACACATTTTTGTTAGGAAGTTTGATTCCTATTTGCATATTATTTCTTGTTCATTAAAAAAATATCTTTCCAAGATCCGAGTGCCCTAAGCAACTGCTTATATCGCCTAATGAGTAGGGCCGTCTCTGGTCTGGACTTTACAAGCCTTTAAAACCCATTTGTGTGCCTAGGAAACAAGAGGAACTCAAGCACAGACTACGTGTCAAAAACAATGTTCTTCCCACAAAGCTATTAAATCTTTCAGTCCCCTAAAGTAACACTAAAAGGCACTCAATCTTTTGTGAATGTGAACCTTGTATCTGTTAGATAATGTGCGGTTATATCCCATATGATTCAGTGTGTCTCATCTAAGTAAACATCACATTTTGTGTTGGACTTGCGTGGTCAGGATGAGATACTGCACATTTGAGAGCCAAACTCCCTGGAAATGTTTTTTTTTTTTTGGTCAATATGTGTCTCTTTGTGGTCATTTTGCCCTTTGTTGTTGTTATTTTGTGTCTCTTTGCAGTCCCTTTGCATCTCTGTGTGGTCTTTTTGTGTCTCACCCTGGTCTGTATGTGTTAATTCAATCGACATTTCGCAGATGAAGGCCAGGAGGGCTCCCTGACACTTTGGGACCCTGGGCCTGTGCCCGTTAGGCCTGTTCAGTAATCCACCCATGATTATGCTGCCTTCAAAAGGCATTGTCACACACTCTCACTTTGTTGCATAATTGATTCCCCATTCCATTGAGAAACACAGCTTCAGTTAGTAAACAGTGCCATCTTGTGGTGAAAGAGATGTTCGGTGTTCATCCCTTTTCCTGGTTTTCCTTACTGGCTTGTTATTTTATACTCTGTACAAGTATAACATTCAGTTCACTCTGCTTTAATAACACAAATATGGTTTGTACAAACATCCCTTTTCACAGAGGTCCTTTTACAGAGCAAGAGGAAGTAGCTCAAACTGCCCACAACAGAAGAGGCAGTTAAACAGACAGGAAGCACTGACTTTGCAGTTCATTTACACAAGTATACATGATAAATAATATATGTTTTCTCCCCATCATCAAAGTGTTACAGTGAAGTGATACAGTTAAGTGGACACTAATTTCTTAAAACATGACTGAAAATCCTAATGTAGCAAAGTGTTTTAAATACAAGGCCTCTGCCAACTTTTTCTTTTTTTGACCTTTTTGGAATTTTTTGTTTTTCTAAGTTTATATCCATTTTTTTGACCTACAGTTACAGTATGTCTGCGATTTTAACACCCAAATTGACTCATGGCTCCACCCCCAACCATGAGCCCCATGTGACCCAGTGTCAGGGTGAGGCTCTGTGTGCACTTGTTTCCGAGGGTTCGACTGCCACACAGGACTGGGAGGCCAAGGCTCGAACGGAGGGAGAGGTGCAGTGTTACTGGAGCCATGGACTACCAACAGAAACTGGCTGAAAAACTCACCATCCTCAATGAGAGAGGAAATGGGGTGTTAATACGCATGAACTACATTAAAAAGGTGAGGAGAGGTTTACAGAGCTGAGTTGTCTGTGTAGCAGAAAGAAGGAACTTGGTTTTGACCGTATACGCTTATGCTGTGGCTGTTTTCTCAGAATTTGTGTGTGCATACAGTTATCACACAATAAAAAAATACATCTAACAGTAAACATAGAAGTAGTTATTCACTGCTTAGGAATAAACTAAAGTTGAATCATGTTTAGGTGTGTAAGCATTGATTTCTATTAACAGATCATATAGAACTATTAAAAGGGAACAAGAGCTTGATTGTATTGATAACAATCTACATTTGTATCTACAATACAAATAATAATAATACAAATAATATAAAGCCACACATTGTAACTACTGTGTACTTTGTTGTACTGGCAGCACTGTGTTCCAACTCGCCTCTGAGCTTATTTCTCCAAAAGCGGAAGTGCAAACAGGAAGTCAGTCAGAGCTGTCAATCACCTCAAATTTCAGTTATTTTAAACTGAATGCTGTGAAACTCACGTCAGATTCAGGCACGTGCAGAGGGAGCACCTACCTCTTTGCCCCTTGACGTCAAAGGTCCAAAGACAAGATATTATATTGAAATCCAGTTATGATAAAATTTGATTCTAATTTATTCCACTGTACTGTTTTTTTTCTTCTAAATTTAAAAAGGTCCAAAGTTAAAATATCATTAAATACACATCTTTGACCTGTCATATAAAAACCATTCCCTTATAAGTTGGCGGAAATTTTCCATTGGATTCCTGTTGTGGTGAAATGTTTGTGTGAGTCCCCTAAAATCACATTTATAAATCCCCCATATTGGAAATGACATAAAAAAATGAAAGGTTATACAAAACTTCCAAAGGATTCCTGTTTAGGATGACCCTGATTATGACCATGACAAATGTCATGGTTATATTGTAAAGTATTTGAGAAATTTAAAGGGAATTCATCTTAAATGACATCACAGCATTCATAATTGCCTCTTATTTTGTTTATCATAACCCCCCTCTGATTTCGGTGCATGCGGGGCAATGATATAGTATGATGCAGCTTGTTGTAAGATCACATGTTGCATTTTGTTTGAATATGGGTTGGTGTGATTCAGCAGGTTATGTTTTACATTATCTTATAGTGCCCATTTCTAACTTTGAACACCTGCCCCTGAAGGCCTCTGCACGGCCCTGATCAGATCAGATGCAAATAGACCAGTAAAACATAATGGAGAAATCGGAGAATGTAACTGTTAGGTGACTCCACAGATAGTATGATTGGTTTATTAGCTGCAACCAGCACCTCTATAGGCTGCTCTGTTGGTTGGTCAGTTGGCTGATAAAAATACCCACCTTGTGGTGGCCACATTTTGGAGGTCTATTGTATGTGTGTCTTTGTGTGTGTGAAGGTGTGTGTTTGCAAGAGCCTGGCCAGCACTTGGGCAGTGACTTGCAGCATCAAAAACAAATGAAAAAAGGCATCCTTTACCATCAGCATGATACGTGCCTGGTTGCTGTTATAGTTTAACAGTGCCCGGTGGCATCAGGGGGAAACGCAGCAGGACAAGGATGAAAGTTACGGCAGTGAAAAATTCTTAGGCCAAACCCTGTTCTTTTTTCCTAAACCTAACCACGTGTTTTTGTTACCTAAACCCAGCC
>JAPZEB010000012.1:14135843-14150855 GCA_029783705.1 Chaetodon striatus
AGGAGCAGTGGGTGTAAGCTTTATGGGTATGCAGTGGCATCTAGCATGGAGGATTGCAGATTGCAACCAGCTGAAATTTTTCCCAGCCACCTTCAGTGTTCATTGTTGAGATGAGGTTTTTACCAGGAGCCAAACTGTCTGCAGAGGTCTCAACCTCTCCAAAATCAACGGACCAGGGGTCTCATTTCTAAAACAATGCGTAGGATCCGATCCATATTAAATATGTACGAACGCACAAAAACCAAAAATGGTGTGCGGCAAAAAATATTTCTTCAATCAGGCTTCCACCTCACCATTTGTGTCACCAATTTCCCGTCTCCAAAATATTTGTAAGCATGGTTCAAATTTCCCCTATCAAGTCAAAACTTTTCTGTGGGAAGTGGCGTATGCCTCTTTCAGCCTTCGCTTTGTGCATACGCAATGTTTGTAAATGAGACCCCAGATGATTTAAACCGGTAAAAACACTGAAAAAAGCAGTTTCACATTACAAATGAGTGTTTCTCTGATGCTGTTCAGCATGTCAGAGACAGGCAACTAGCCCAGCACCTGCTAACGTGTGCTCACCCTCTTTCTCTGATAACTTAAGATCCAGACGTTCAGGAGCTTTTTACCAGGAGTAATATGCAGAGGTCTCTTATTCTAAAACAAACAGACCTGGTGATTTAAACTGGTAAAAACTGTGATTCCAGCAGTTTCACATGAAAGAAAATCCCTGTTTTTCTGATGCTGTTGTCATGGAGGGGGTGGTAACTACAGTGGGAGACGCAAAAACACAAAACGGCCCTATCTATAGCGAGTGTTTGGTTTGTCTGTTCTGGGCTATTGTAGAAACATGGTGGACTCTGTGGACGAGGACCACTCCCTATGACCCACTCCCTCTGTCTATAAATGGCTCATTCTAAGGCAACAAAAGCACAATGATTCTTATGATTCCTAAATCCTACACACTGGACCTTTAATACATCTCTGATTTCTGGAGACATGCAGCATTATCAACAGCACTTGTTCTGGTTAAAGTACAGTTAAATAAACATTCAACAGTGCATGATGTCAAGGTCTGGAGTAGGTTAATGCAGTTCATGTTGGTAGAAATATTTTAATTTCTGCTGACATTTAGAAATGACTTTATTCACCCCAGCTTCTTTCCTGTTATCAGCATGACAGGATTAAAATGCTCTCACCAACAAGGCATTATTTGTGCTGAACTTTATTACCCTTCAACTAGAATCAGGGTTGACAGGTACTGAATCAGACTATATTCAGTGTAATGTAATAGGAAACAAAACACCTTGACGTATTAATAAAAACACTTTTACTGGCAGCTCATTTTATGTTGGCATTTTCATTGTTTTGATCATATTCTGTGTGTCACCACAGTCAGAAAGCTCTCTAATTAATTCTGAAGAGTTGTAATACTGTGTCTCTCCCCCTGCTCTCAGTTCTCCCTGCCGCTGTCTCAGTCTGGAGATGTTTTACAATTCTCTAACATGTTTATTACCTTATTTGTCTGAGAAAAGCACGTCCATACTACAGTCATTGTCAAAATATTTGTCTTCAGTTCCTAAAGACTTCCATTTCTCTCTCTGTCTCGCTGTCTCTCTAATCCAGTATAGACAAGATGCACCTGATGCTGACAGAGCTCTGCTCCTCCTACGGCCTCTGCAGTGACTTTATCATCTACGAACACATCGTCGTTCCCACAGAGTTCCTCCTTTCGCACCTGGAGACACGCCTCTCTGAGTATGCTGAGTGGGGATGGGGGCATTAATTTATGTGTCTGGTAACTAGTTGCTTAGTAGCATGCATATCTGTAGCATACTGGTTCCTTATTAGTCATTATAGAGCATTTATAGGCTAAATGTCTTATTCTACATGACAATATCCTACAGCTATCCTATGGCCATTAACAAAGAGTTACCCCTCATTAATCTTCTAACTGCTACTTGTTGATAGGAAATAAGTTGTTGAACATAAAATACTATCTGAATATGCTTTACTCAGTATGGGCCTTATACAGAGGCAAGTTAAGTGATGGGTTATACCTAGAGAAAAATGGAGGTATATTAGAACAAAGTCAGCACATGTAGAAAAAAAGTACTTTATTAATGGACCACTTCAGAAATTTTCAAACACATCTATTAAAATGTATTGCCTTATCACTTATCACTAGGGTCTGCTAAAGCTAAAGATGGTAACTTTTATGGACATAACTTTGTGTCATATTTGCTGAAACTGTCACGATGTGTGAGAGATGTACATAAGACAGATAGTCTGTGAAGAAAATCATGTCCCTGCTTCTCTTCCCACTGCCTCCGATGGCGTTCGCTAGAATCAGGCCACCGTGCGGTCGGCAACAACCAATCACAGCCATGAAGTGTCCAATGCAGCTGTCAGTCATGTCAATCATTCATTGAACTTGGGTCAAACTGTAGGCAGCACTGTTCAAGTATGATTCAAGATTCTGTTTCTGCATTGCTTATTTCTCATCTCAAATGTTTTCAGAAACACATTTTAGTGCGCTGTTAAGCTGTAAATTGAGAACATTTGTCCATCTATTGAGCAGTACGTGGTATTCTTCCATTTTACTCTATCCAACATGGCAGCCAGGTCACATAACATTCTTACTTTACAGCGAAGCAGTGTGCTAAAATATGTTTCCAAAAAGATCTGAGATGAGATCAGGCAATGCAGGAACAGAATTTTGATTCAAATTTGATCAGTGCCTCCCAGTTTGACAGTGTGACTGCATTTCACAAGCCATGACTGACACGATTGAAAGCTGCGTTAGAGACTCCTTGGCTCTGATTGGTTGTTTTCATTCACATACAGCATAGCCATTAGAAATGCTACAAGGCAATAGAGTGGATTTGATTTTTTTTTTTCACAGATCTGTGTCATTTAGTGCTGAGTGAATATAGTGACAGTTTCAGCAAATAGGAAAAAAGTTACCATCTTCTGTTTTAATGTAAAATGTTACCATGTGTCCAATAAATGTGGATGATGGATGATGATCCTGAAGGTGTATAAAAAGTCCCTGAGGTGACATTTGCAAATCCCCTATCTCATGTGCAGCAGAGGCACTTGGATTTTTTTGCATGTGTCACTTCAGTGGCTCCATAAACAATTACTGTCAGAAATATGCTAATAACTGACATGAGCGCCCACTTTCATTGTGAAAGTAACACATTGGTGATGTATTATTGTTTCCTCTGCCAGTGCGTAAATCTGCTGTGCAACTGTACCTCAAGTGAACTATCATACCGCCATCATTTCACTGTTTTTGACTCTATGTCCACGCTGCTTACATAAATGCTGTCTAGTGGGCTGACCTCCCTGCTGAGCATGGGCTGTTAAAATGTTAAACACCAGGATGTGTCAGAGTACTGGGAAACCTCAGAAGCATCTCACACTGCATCTTCTCCAAATTGTCACTGAAAGATTTGCACACATTTTTTAGTCCTGACAATTAGGGAATCATTTGGGGCTTGTCTCTTGTGAAATGTCTCCTCCATCATTATAATGAACCCTTCTTTTCTATCTGATTCCTCCGTGTCAGACTGTGCTGCACCGGCTTAAAAATCTGCGAAGAGATCCATCATGTCACTCCCTTGCTCTGTGTCATTTCAGTCCTAACTGTTATTTAGATTAGGGATTGGTACCAGGGCAACCTAATGTTTCTGTGTATATGCTCTGCTTAGTCTCCCTGTCTTAGCTGATGATTATCTCCCCTGTCACCCTAAAATTAGCACCCTTGAGTAGCAGCAAGCTCTCACTGATTGGTCCCTCCATGGCCAAAATTGTAAATCCAGTCTAGTCAGGGGAGAGGAAGAGCAAGAACGAAAGGCCCTGCCAGAAAATAAATACAATTGCAGTGACGCCCTGGAGCGGTGAATGTGCTGACCTAATGAGAGTATAGTACCATGCCACCATGGCTCGTTTAACCTGTTTTAAGGTCCCATCTGTCCGCTCTCAGCCCACTCTGGCCTGGTTATAAGTGAGTGACGTTGGTTAAACATGTTTGTCCAGGATCATCGTGAGAATGGCCAATTACAACCAGACCACCCAGGAGATAGCCCGTCCTTCGGATCTGCTGGCAGGGGTAAGAGCCTATACAGCCAGCCTGCACAGCCTCTCAAGCTACATCAATGTGGACGTCACTCGGCTGGTGAAGAACGTCCTGTTACAGCAAACACAGCCCCTGGACTCCCGTGGAGGGCAGACCATCACGACTATCTACACAAACTGGTGTGTGTAATGTATATAGCTGTATCGACTGTATGCTGCATACAAGTGTCCGTCTAACCTTCATCCTACCGACATATTTAGCACACAAAGACTTCAGACAGTCAAATGGATGATTGTAAGAAATAACCATTGTAGCAAAATGTGAACTTTACCATGTCATCCAGAACATACTGATTATTATTTTTTTTAGGAAAGTTACAGTTAAAGGTCTGGTGTTTAGGATTTAGGGCAAGTCAGGTAGCTGCTCCAGTCGCAGTTATACTTACTAAGCTGGCCATTAACTTAACTGAGGAAAAATTATTTGATTGTATAGCTCTTCTAGACTTTCAACATGTTATTGGACCTAATGGCTAAAATCCAAATAGTGAAACAAGTGATACTGCGGATGTTGTGATGCTAAATTTCCTCCTATTAAGTGAATTTTTATGCACCAATTTCTGCATTTTCTGCATCAATTTATTGTGTAAATGGCTTTAATTGTGTCTTCAAATTTTTATTAGGGGGGGCACAAATGCACAAATGCATCTCTCTCTTTCTCTGTGCCTTGTTTCCTGTTATTCTCATTCCTTTCCTTTGTCTCTCACTTTCACTCTCTGTAATTCAAACATCTGCTGAGTAAAGGCTTAGGAACTTAAGTTTTGTTTGTTTTTCCTGCATCTCAGGTTCCTGTATAGTCTCTTACGTCAGGCCAGCAACGCCCTCATCGTTCACTGTCCCACGATGCACTGCTTCGTCAACCAGACTACTGACAGCGAGCCAAGTTTCAGAGCAGAGGAGTTTTCAGATATAGCAGGTCGGGCCCCAGAGCTTTATTACAGTCATTTATTCTGTAGCATAAATCAATGTGTCAATTTGAGCCTTACGGTACATCTGTCATTACAGCTGGATGAATGCTCATAGCTCTATTAAATAAGTTAGAAGTGTTAGTTCACCTCTGTCTTTCAGTACCTGACCTCTGTCTTTTAAAAGAGAGTGACAGAGGAGTTGGAAGACAAGTCATACAAAGCTGCATAAGTGTACAGTTCGTGTAGCTGTCAGTCGGCTTTGATTGTATGTTGCATCGCAGGATAAATGAATTCAGATGACAGTCATCAGTGACATGCAGAGCTTAGTATCCATAGCAACAGCTCCAACTTTTAGAGAGGTTTTTAATGTGACCTTGTCCATGTTGTACGCTAAATTTGTGTCATTTACTGTCAAAATACTGCACGTCTGAGAAAAGTTTGTATTAAAACAAACACCTCGATACAGTGTTGAACATATTTTATTCAGTGAGAACTTTTGCGTGACAAGAGAGAAGAAGGATCAGTGAGAGAGATCCACCTTTTGCAGACACATGTTTTTACACTTGACAGAATCACAGAGTTTCCCCTGTACCTGCACTCTGAGGTTTAATGATCACGGGCCCCACAGATCCAAGACATGACTCGCTCTTTCCAAAAACTTGCAGATCTTGTTCACTCCTGTGACACCACATGCGGAGGGAGCTTTATTGCTCAAGAGGATGTGGAGCTTGTTATTATGGTGGTGTGTGGTGTTTTCTTTCACGCTGCCTGTCATGCCGTTTATTCTGACTCTGCCTGGCTAATGTAAAGTTCAGTATTGCTTATCATCTCCCCCGCTCTTCCGTCCCTGCCTCGTAACTATTCCAGCATCACTTGTCTCTCCTCCACACAGCCTCCCGTTCTGCCTCCATGCTTGTAGGAGCAGTTGACCTCCTTATGGCTGCGTTAAGGCTACATTCACTCCACTACAGACCTCATACAAACAATATAGAAATGCATACATGAGGCTTGCACACACATGGTACCTTGGAGACCACTGCACTTCAACTTCACTCCGCGCCCCCGCTCAGTGTCATCATCATTGTCTATATTTACTCCATAGTGAGGTATCTGCGTGCCTCACAGTGATTCACTCACCGATCCATTAACCACCTCCAATTTTAACCACACATGTCTTATCCATCCATATCCAGGCAGAGATGTCGAGCTGAGTGAAAGGTCTAATAGCTGCAGTTGCCTCTCTCTCACTGATTCAGCAACACTCACAAATCAAATTTAAATGTTTTTCCTCTTAGTATGGTCAGTGGAAGAGAGTCAGGCTTTGTATTAGGCTCACAATACTGGAAACAAACAATACAACTCCACCTGAGCTTGGCTCTGTTGGCATCAACATCAGTCTGCTCCCTCATCTCATCTCCAATCATGATCTTTTAATTATTCATATCACATCCTGAACAGAGTTACAGGCCCTGGCGGAGCTAATTGGTCCATATGGCCTGAAGTTTCTGAGTGAGAACCTGATGTGGCACATCACCTCTCAAGTCAGTGAGCTCAAGGTAAAGTATGATGCAATCAGTGGCCTGCTGAACTACCTGGGTTGCTTTGATGAGTAATTGTTTGTAGTGGGTAGAAGATGCTGCCCTTCTGAGCAGTAACATCAGAAGCAGTGTAGCTGAGAAAAAAAACAGATGTAACACCTTCATTTTGTGCCCTCATTATTTTAACACACACACACACACACACACACACACGCACACACACACAAAAAAAAACAACAACACTGCTGTTCAACCTACATAGCCTGGAGACCTTGACACACCAAACCGACATCACAGGACTAGTGGTGAAGGCCAACTGTTGTGTGTCAGCCAAAAAACTGCACTTGAACACACCACAAAGACTACGCCAGTGGCCAACTAGCACGTACGTTCTGTCAGCATGTGAGAAGAAATTAACTCTCCACACCAGCAGGCAGTGGTAGTCTGTATTTGTGATTCAAAAAGGGAAACCAGAAGACCGAGAGGACAGATTGAAGATGCTAGTTATTCAGTTAGCACATTAACAACACAACCTGATGTTGAAATAACAAATAGTATTTATTGTGCACTAGCAAACAATAACACAAACAATTATGAATTGTTTCTGCTAAAGATCTCAGTGGCTAAATATAAATATAAATATTCTTCGTTTAGTGGTTTGTTAGCTTTCCTCACTTCCATTTTTCTTCTCATGCACTGAGCAGAACTGCCGAACAGAGTGGGCTCCGCTAGCTCCAACACAGATTCAACACACTGCATTGGCCAAGAAACAGCTGTCAAGGGCCGACTAGTGCCAATGGTGCAGGGCACATCGCAAAAACTAAGGCGACAGACGCTTAACAAGGGCCCGACATTGACAAACAACCAATTGTCGGCTTGGTGTTTCAGGGCCTGATACCTAAAAAATGCAGACAGGCTATTGCGCGCTGCCTTTGAATCGTCTTCAAGGAATTCAGGAGAAAAATATATTGTATTTTTTTTACAGCTTTTCCGTCCATTTTAACTAGTTAATTTAAGAAAATACATTTTATTTTGATTACTTAAAATCCAAAGAATTCAGTTTCTGTTTGTTGATTATATATGTTTGCACTGAAATCAATAAAAGTTACTAATTTACTATTACTAGTACTATAATTATTAAATACATTTAAATATATGATTTAAAGGTAGTTTCTCCTAATCATATAAACTCCAGTAGAGTCAACACCTGAGATGGTAAGAAAATGAGTCGTAAATATGTGATATTATCAAAATGGATATTTTTTTTGTTTACAGATAACAACTAAAGAAAGACCACAGTGTTAATTAAGTTTTATTCTAGGCTAGCTCTAGCTTTCTAACTAGCTAGTCTTTACTTGATATTGTTAGATCTCTTGCGTTCGATTCAGTGTGGCGGTGGCTACTCAGTTGTATAAATGACCCAGCCAGAGAGAAGGAAGAACATACATCCAGACATGTTTTGCTCAGTTTTAGATCTGTTTTTCAAACAAATGAAAATCTAAAACCTGATATTTTATACATTGCTTTATACATTTTACATTTTTATAATGTAAACACTCTGTGCCAAAAAATCTGATTTGGGGCTTAACTTTTTCATACAAGATGTAGCTGACAAAGGTGCAGTCAAATCTATGAGCAGTAGTAAAGCATATAAAAGTTCCTTCAAGAATCCCTCTAGTGAATTTTATGTAAATTTAGGGAATTTACACACAAAGAATTTGTGGAAGAATTTTCTATGCTTCAACACTTCCTTTTATCTTGTCAAACTCGTGCACCTCTTTTATAACTGTTGCTGCTGCTGTACTGTGTCAGACTCCCCACTTTGACACCTTTGATTGAAGTGAGGAGCCGCACCGCTGCAGCTCTGAACTTACTGAGAGATTGATCTGTCAAAGCTATGACCTCTCTCCATCATAGCTCCCACCTGAAGGTGCTTTATCACTTATCTCACCTGTCCTCTGTTAGAAACTGGTGGTTGAGAATATGGACATCCTGGTACAGATGAGGAACAACTTTGACAAGCCTGAGGAAATGGCCAATCTAAAGAAGAGGCTGACAGGTGAGAAGTGGAGAGAGAAACGCGGGAGAAGATGTGACGGAAATGGAAAGGGGTTGAAAGGGGAAGGATTTAATAAAGGGTATAGATGTGGAGCACTCAGACAGGAGGAGATTAGGTGGTACACAAAGTGAGGAAAGGAACATGACGACAGAGAAGTGGAATGATAACAACAAGTTTAGGCGAAGTGCTGTAGATGAATCACTCCAAGCAGAAACTCTTATCATGTCTATACTGACTGACATACATGTATCTATCTTTGGTCAACCAGTAAGACTCTGTTCTTTGTGCGTCACTTATTTGATTCAGGCTAACAAAATGGAAGGGTGAACTACCATCAGCACTTGCAGTTACCATGGTTGGGTGCACGACAAACAAAGACGGTGTATATGCAAAAAATAAATGAAGTAAAACACAGAAAGTAATGAGCTCAACGTACGGTCTTATTTTACATCTTTTACAATCCTTTAGGGTGTTGTCAGTCAGGAACAAAAGCCCATTGATGTATAAGGCAAGCACTCACAAATTATCTTTTCATTAATCGTTAGGAAAAGTATGTGGACACTAAATCAGAGCCTGAAACGTCTCTGTGTGTGTCGTGAACTGCTGCTAGTATTTTTAGAAAAAGAAAGATGTAACAAAAAACTTTTAGAGTACCTTTATGTGAAGACTTGAATGGGTGTATCTACGTCCGATCTCTTCTTTTGAGCCTTTAATGACAAATTCAGCAGTACATTGATGCTCATTTTTCTTTCTAGATCTCTTAGTTCACACAGCTCATAAAAATCGAATCATATAATCGTATTACTTGGTCACCTCTAGTAGAGCGACACTTTTGTTTCTTAAAGTCCACAGTAGTATAAAGTAATTAATTCAAGTGCAAATAATTGGTTGAGCTGTCAGACACTTCTGAATGGTAATTTAATTTGCCCATTGATGACATGTCCTACTTCATTAGAATAACAACTACTCACATGTCACTGCTTTACTGCTTCACATACAGACTCTGATGTGTTTCACGTGCACTTCTAGGTGGAGACAATGTGCTGAAGAGGATGACGATCATCGGGGTGATCCTGTCCTTCAGATCAATGGCACAGGACTGTCTGAAAGACGTAATGTCCAGCAAAATTTTCTTTTTTTTTGGCTTTTTGCCTCTATTAGATGGGACAGTCTAAGCATGAAAGGGGGAGAGAAAGAGGTGATGACATGCGCCAAAGGGCCACAGGCTGGAATCAAATCGCTGCGACAAGGACATTGCCTCCATATATGGGACGCCTGCTCTACCCACCAAGCCACCAGGCATCCCAGTCCAACAAGATTTTCTGATAATATGAAGCTCTTAGATGGCTGTTACTGTGATGAAACAGTTTGTAATAGAGTGTAGGTACAACAGACAAAAGGATGTGGTGCTTTATGGAGTAGGACAGCTAAAATTAAGACTGAAAGTTCACTCTTGACCTTGATGGAAAGTGGTTTGACAAGTTAAACTAAAAAAGTACCTCAAGGTACATTATCCTCCAACCCTTACAACCACATTAGCTGTTTGTTTCTACCCACCACTATGACACCCCACCCACATTTCCTAAAATAGCGCTCCTACCAGTATCATACTTAAAGGACAGAATAAGTTGTGTATGACTGAAACTGACACAGCTGCAGCAAAACTCATTGGTTAGGTTGAGAAAAAAAGATCACTGTTTGGATTAAAGTAGCTACATCACATTTGTTACTAATGTCATGTGACATACAACATGTCATGTAGTTTATGTAACTCAACATTGACTTTTGGTTTCACCTGGGACACAAACAGCGATCTACCTGGTTGAAAGTCCTGTGTTTTTAGACCCCACCTCCTTGCTATGCAGATTTTGTTGCTTTTTTCTTTAATACATCACCTGGCTTCCCTCTTTGCTCCTGTAACAATTACTATGGCCATGGGAAGTTGCTTCATAACAGTAACGTAAATATGGGTCGTACTAAGCTGCTTGTGCAAATGACGCATAGGGTCGTATTTTGGAAGATGGATTCAGCTTTTCTAGAGCTTTTAACTGCATCTCTCAGCGAGTTTTCTCAGTCATTATGCACACAAGTTATATACAACCACCTGACCTGCTGTCATGTGACTGAAGTTCCTAACCTGGGTCATGTAATGACAAATGAGCAAATTCCATGAGATTCAGTTGAATGCTCTGGGGCAAAAATGAGCAAGTGGACCTTTAACTAAGATTGTCTCCTTTTTTTCGTCAAAGTTGAGGCTAGATTTAGTTTCTTAAAAACAAAAGACTGAATGACAGATAATCAGCTTTATAGCTAATCATACGTGATTGTCCTGTGTTGTCCCTATTTGTCCTAGCAATACTTAAAACAACAAATCAGCACCTTTCAATCACAAAGTGCTTTACAAACATAAATAGGAAAATATTAAGGATTTCAGGTGCATTGTGGCTTCATGCACTGCTCAATTTTATGATATAAAGCTGGAAGGAAAATGCCCTTGCCCACTTGTTATACAAAGTCTTCCCCTCATCATTTATGATTTCAGCGACATTGTGTCATCCTATAATCTAGGTCCTGAATAAGCATTGCCCGTACCTGATGGGGCCCATCGATTGCCTGAGAGACTTCGTCTCTCCTGAAACTGACATCAAGGTAAAGCACAGCTTGTACACCACTGTATGACAGCTACACTGTAAAAACAGCATCCATATGTTGATTTTCCACAGAGAAATTGTAGTGCAATAATCAAGCTTTCACTGTGCATGAGTCATACCATCACAGTTTATGAACAGTGTATTAACAGTTTATTTTCACAGGGCCGACTTATTGTGGGAGAATTTAGGTTGAAGGCATATTATTGTTTTTACATTCATGCAAACATATTTACATTTGAGACTTTGGGGAACTGACTCATTGCCACGAGAGGTTAAGAATGCAGAATATACTGCAGCACAATAGACAGTGTGCAACGGTCGATCTGAGTGGGAGAGAAGCAGAGAAGCCTTTTTTTTATTCTCTAGTACCAACCAAATTAAATTCCTTATCTCCCTCTGGAGCAATCCATGTGACTGTGACTCATGAACTCCCCCTCCCTTACTTACGTCTGGCCTCTGATTGAGGCATGACAGCCGTGCCACAGCCGGGGCCAGGATAACCCCAAAGACGTCAGCAGCCCCCTCATGCCTCCGTGAGAGAGACTCTGATGGCCGCTGCAGCTCTGCAGTCTAAACCACATCAGTGGAAACATTCTGCCCAGACAGGCCAACCATGCATGCAACCAGAAATAGGGCCAGATCAAAACCTGTGTGTCAAGACAAAGGCACCCACCACTGATTTAGTGTCATTACACATACACTATATCACTTCTGGGGCTGCTACATAAAACACAAAAAGCACACATCAGCATTATATTCATTATGTTCTTGTGGTATTTATCAGCAATAGATTGTAACAAAATTATGAAATTTTAAATGGTGCATTACATTAAATCGCACTTCATGTCTGCATTCTGCAAATCCTTGCTGCAGAAGCATCAAAGAGACAGTTCACCCAAAAATCAAAAATACAGATTTTTCCTCTCACCTGTAGTGCTATTCATCAATCTAGATTGTTTTGGTGTGAGTTGCTGAGTGTTGGAGATATCGGCTGCAGAGATGTCTGCCCTTTCTGGAATATAATGGAGCTAGATGGCAAACATTTCAAAAGATTCAACAGCAATGTCTCTTTCCAGAAATCATGCCTTGATGACTTGAGATAATCCACACTCCTTGTTGTAAGCAGTCTTGTTTAGGGACTATTTTCTTTGTATTGTGCTACCCGCGCCAACCGCATCATTGCACAAAAGGAAGTGTGCATCTAATGCTAGCTCACCTAGAATCACAGCTATAGCTAAAGTTACAGCTCAGCCGAGGAGGACGCAATTAAGGTTTATATCTTATAATGTCACGAGCACGAACCTCTCATCCATGAGTAGACGCAGGCTTCCCTCCGTACGGTGATATGGTTGACAACTGACGTTTGGTAGAAAGAAAATAGTTCCTATATGAAACTGCTCACAATAAGGTCTGTGGATTATCTTTAGTAACCAGGTCATAATTTCTGGAAAGAGACATTGCTGTTGAGTTTTTCAAATGTATTTTTTGGCCCCTAAAGCACCACAAGCCGAGTGCCATCTAGTTCCATTATATTCCAGAGAAAGCAGAGATCTCTACGGCCGATATCTCCAACACTTTGTAACTCACACCAAAACAGGTAGGATTAATAAATAGCGCTACAGGTAAGAGGAAAAATATGTAATTTAATTTTGCATTGAACTGTCACTTTAAACTGCTTGTTTTCGCTGCACTTAATGAATTGCTTCATGACCTTACAGGTGACTCTAAGCGTTTTTGAGCTGGCCTCTGCTGCAGGATTGACCTGTGATATCGATCCCTCCCTCGTTGCAGCGATCGGCAATATGCAGACAGGTAAGACTAAAACTAGCAGTGCCACCTCTGTAGACAGCTTGACCTAATGGCCTCCGGGAAAGAGAGTGTTAATTCATCTCTCAGTGTTTTTCTTTGAAAAATCTGCAGACAACATGTCAATTGACGAGGAGTACAAGCTGTCCTGTCTGCTGCTGGTCTATGTCGCCGTGTCCCTGCCTACCCTGGCGCTGGACCCCAACTCTTCCTACAGTCGAGAGCATGGAGGTGCATATCGATTTGTTCATTTTCAGCTGCTACAAACTGCTTGCCAGACCTCAACCAAATACTAATTGCTACTTCTTCCAGTCATTACTTACCAGCTGCTGATAGTATAAAAAAGGTGCTCCACCCTGAAACATTAGGCTTATTAGCATCTTTGTGCATCAGACTTTCCAGTCCGACTGACGCGGTTCAAAACAAAGTATGTTGGTTAATGAGAAACACGTTTCTGTTGAGAGACTTTTGTTTACAGATAAGTTCGGCTGACGTGCATCGATACAGTTACTCTTGGCATGTGGCCCTGCTGACCCTAACTGCTTGGCTTCGAGCCCGGACTGCAACATTAAAAGCAAATAGCCGAGATTTCTATCAAAGCACAGGGTGGCGTTTGTCTCAGATTATTTTCTTTGTCTCTATTTTCCATTGGCATGTTGGAAATAGATTTACCCTGTGAGCCTGAGGAAGTACGCTCAGTATACTTCCTGTTAAGTGTTACGGATCATTGGGTAAATTTCTCTAATTGTCGGGCCAATGAAAACATCCTCTCTGTGGCTTAAGTTACAGGACATGCTTTATGTTCTCTCTGTGTGTCAGTGTTGAATTTTGTGTATTTCTTTTTTTTCTCTCTCTCTCTCTCAGGCCACAACAACAACATCCACTGTTTAGCTACAGCAATCAACCAGTTGGCTGCTGCCATGTTCACTGTCCAGAACAAGAACATAGAGCAGCACCTCAAGGAGTTTCTCCTGGTGAGTGGACAACATTTCATAAAGTTTGTTCCTAAAATGAAAGACTGTCAGATAAAAAGTCCTGGCTTCACAAATCAATAAATTCATAAAGGGCTTACAAGATGAACTTAAGGGGTTACCTGCTGCTTACCTTGGTAAAATTCTGCTACACGAAATTGTTTTTTTCTCTAATGATTGCTATTTTTGTGTGAAATACTGGATAGTTAACCTTGAATTGAAAAAGAAGCCTTAGAAAGGAAAATCACTTTACAGTTGAGAAGTTCACATGCACCCTGTAACAAGGGCTCTAAAACAGAATTCTTTCATACCAAGTTCAGGGTGCAGTGACGTAAAGGAACAGTGTGTAGATGTAGGGGGGGTTTAGTGGCATCTAGCCAACATCGCGACTTGCCAAATACTAATTGCTCGGTGGCCCTACACGTCAAAATATGATGCGCTAGGATCACTCCTGCATCAGGTTTGGACACTTAGGGACACTGTGTCGTTGCACGCTCGTTACAAGCATTTTGTCTTTGCAAAGTACACTTTTTCACAGGACATGTACAGTCTCCACTTGTTAAGTACATCAAGTCTCTTTTCAAAATAAACTTATAATGCAGGTAAAACACTGTTTTTAGGTTTACTTCCTTAGGCAACAAAAGCACGTATAGGAAAAAACGTCATGGTTTGACTTAAAATAAGTACATTTGTTACTAATGTAATGTCACATTGCATGACATGTCAAGTTACATACGTTAGTAGCATCACTAGCATGCTAAACATACTAGGCCAGTGGTTGCAGCCATGAGGTCCAGATTTATTCTTCGTCAATAACTCAAGGTCCACACAGTGTAATACATCCAGTGTCGTACTTGGGTTTGGCCATGTCTTCGAGCTAAATTGTTGTCTCTGTCAAGTTGCTGTCCATTAGTCATAAAAAGCCTGTTCCAGAAAATCGCTGCACTTAAAAATAAG
>JAPZEB010000012.1:14200932-14216059 GCA_029783705.1 Chaetodon striatus
AACCAAGGACCCTCCTGTTGTGAGGCGACATTGCTAATCACTACACACTGTGCCACCACCTCAAGATAGTGAATGCAGATCAATATAATGGCCTAACAAGTAACATAAATAGCCTGTACATGTGTGTGTGTGTGTGTGTGTGTGTGTGTGTGTGTGTGTGTGTGTGTGTGTGTGCATTTATGTTTCAGTGTCTTACCAGGTGATGACTGATCACTGGATGCCACTAAAGTTGCAGGTGTGGGTCTGCGTCTTCTGATCTGAAAAAGTAGAGCAGTCTTATTTTTAAGTGAGAAAAAACACATGTTCTATAACAAATGTTTGCTGCTATGACAGTAAAGCACATTATGAAGCTTTTTATACTAAAAATGATCTTAAAACTTTAATTTAAACAGCTGTTTCTTGACCTTTAATGGGTTGCACTGGCTCAAACAATTAACATGCCAAGCAGTACACTGATATTTGTACGTTCTCATTACTCAGCCAATCAGGGAGAGTCTAGCCCTGCTCCCTCAGTACCGGTCTTATGACCAACTCAGCATCGAGTTTCTCTCATGATGCTGGCAGCTCATAACACAGGCAGTGTGATCCATATTTTGAGTTTGGTTGTCTGTGAAGATGCCTGAGCTGGTTGAGAGCTACACTACATCTCACAGCGCTGTGCAGTGAGATCAGCAGGGCAGCCTGCCACCACCTACTTGCTTCTTGGCTCATGACTAGCAGAGTGTGGCAGCTATGGACCATTCTGGGATAATACATGAAAGAGCATGCACATTTCACTGAGCTGTGCAGGAGTCGGACTATCCAAGCCTACTGCAGAGCTGCTGCTAGAAAGCTCTCTAAAAAATTAGAGCTGCAATGCATAACCCTTGTTAACTGCTACAGTAACAGGCAAAGGTATCTATTAGTATCCATTCATAAGAGTGTGTTTTGTGATGTTAACATGTTTTTGATGGAAAAATCTGGATTTCTAATCTTTCATTGTTAAGAAAGTTGGACCAGTTTTAAAAAAAATGTTGCTAAGATTGCCAGTGAGCCTGATGCATGCTGAAACTACTAGACACTGGCTAATTTGACTGTCAACCTAATTCTTATGGCAACTGGGAGAAGGAAGGGGAACAAGACTAGGTCAAAACCTAGTAGTACCTAGAGTACTTCTAATCTGAAACTTTTTGTTTTACAGAGCTGGCATGAGCTGTCCCCGTTGTTGCAGTTCAGCCCAAAACTCATGTTAAGATATGGAACAGCAGAAAGCGTATCCCAGCTGACATTGGGGAGAACATGCAAACTCTCAGAAGGGCAGTATTTAAGCCCTCCACCCCGGGTTCAAACCAGGAACCCTCTTGCGTGAGGCGACAATGCTAACCCTAACCCAAAACACCCAAACAGCACTATCCAAAAATATTAACTTGTCATCTATTAATATAAATTTTCCATGAAATTTCAGCTAGTTTTGTAAAATGATGCCAAATATACTGTCCTCTGTACTTTAGGTCCAACTCCACACCAGAACTTCTCAGGCCAAGTGATAGCCCTGAGCAACCCTGCATTTTTTTCTAACTGTAACTGCTGCACCCACGATCTAAATTGTATTTCTATCTCAGGGCTGATGGATAGTTTTGCAGTGAAATATGCACCAGTGCATATGTATGTGCATCAGTTCTACATTTATATTTCCAAAACTTTTGGGACCAAAGATTTTTGAGGGAGACCACAGTGATTAATTTTATTTCGCCTCCAGAATCAGGTGATCACTTTTCTATTTTATCGCTCCATAAACCTAAAAAGGGCTGCGCTATAGGAATTTAAATAGGGAGTCAATTGCACACACACACACACACACAAACGCAGAGAGAGAGCGAGAGAGACAAACACTAATGCACTCCTCACACATAGCTGACAGGGTTGCTGACTAATGCTAGAGGGCATGCGAGCTCCAGTCCTCCATGCATCTTTTCTAAATGCTGCTTGTGCACTTACAAAGCTGTGTAGTCTTTTCCAGTCAGCCGTACAGCTTAACCCCAGCCTGCACAGTGCAGCATCAAACTGTATTTTCTCAGACAGTTTAAATCAGCTAGTAGCAAAACTCTTTTATATCCAGATGAGAAACTAAAAGATTAAAGTTCTAAGCGTGCTGTGATTCTACAATGGAAAGAAAAAAGGTAGTTATCCTTTTTAATGCAGGTGCATGCAAAGTTGAAGGCAAAAATAAAGTTACAAAGGAGAATCAGGAAATAAATCGTTGCCCTTGGATTCACTGTGCAGGTTTGACTTTGAGGCTTTGCTGTGCTCAACAAAACACGTGAGGAAATTGTTAAATAACACAAAATGGTTGGAAGCCCAAGACATCAGTTTAGACTCTGCTGAGTAAAAAATACAGATGTAACTGCAGAAATGACGTGCAGTAATGAAAAATGAGCAGTCAGTGGTATCTCAGTCTAATTGAGTATTCAGGATTTAAGATGTTTCATCTTCCATTACCTTTCAGAGCAAAGACGTGCAGTATACAAGAAGGCTGTGTGTGAATAAGAAGAGGCATTGAGTGACTTTTCTTTTCTTTACCAAGCAAGCAGGGATGTCTTTTTATGCTTTTCCAAGAGAAGCATGTCAGCTATTCAATGTCACCTTTCCGTGGTACTGCGACCGTCCTTTCTGTATCTGTATGTTCTTACACTACTGTCTGTGTTTCCGCCGACATAAATACAGATTCAAGTAGATTTCTCCTTGCATAAAATTGTGTTTCATGTCATTGCATAGCAATCTAATGCTCAATTGCTCATGCTACATTTGCACCTGCATCTGCCCACATACAGTGCAGTATGTGGAGTAAATACAAATGTATCCCCACGACATTAGCAGCAACTGAGCAAAAACAGAACAATTCTCCTACATACAGTTGATTTAGCTTTGCCAAATACCTGGAACAGCAATCAAAATGAGATTCTAAGTATCATCCACTGTCCTTTTCTCTGTCTGCATGTTGGAGTGTTACAGTTTATTTTCCTGGTTTGGCTGAGGCCACACTTGTTCCTAAGATAAATTAAAATCTTATAATGGGGAAGCAAAATCCAATCACAAGTAATCTGGATGAAACACTCTAACTTGAACCATGCAATCTGTAGTTTGACCTAAATTACTGTTACACTGATAACACTTAAAGCTTTAAGTATTTTTGAGAAATAGTGATCTTATAAATCTAGTTCTTTCTGGATAAACGTCATGCTGAAATCAATGACTGATTGATTTAAAACTGTCTTCACTTTAAGGTGCTGTAATGGGTGGTATTTGGACCCAGTGGACCCGTGGAAAACCAGGGACAGTTTGTAGTGATGGTTACTGTCAGAGCTCAGCTGGTGCAGAGCAGAACAGCAAACAATACAGCTCAACACTTCGACAGAGTCTCTCCACAAAGTCCTTGGCAGCCCGGCTGGTTTGGCAAGCCGAACCAGGCTGAAAGGCAGGCAAGTGGACAGGGGCAATAGCCCAACAACAAACACAGTTCAGTTCAACAGCAGGCAACAATACCGTGGAGGAGCAGGCAGGGGACATAGTCAAAGAGGCATAAAATCTGGAATCAGGTAAATACACAGTCCAAACAGATGAACCAGAAGAGAGCAGGCAGAGCGTTGGTCGAGGCCAGGTGAAGGGTCGAGAAGCCAGGTGGTAAATACTCCCAAGACACACACACAATGGCGGGTGTGGCGACATGGTGAAAATCTCTGAGGCGCTGGGAATCACCAGTAAGCAGACTGGAACACTCACACTGTAGTGTGGCAGCCACAGGCAAACAGGAACCAAGGACATGGAAGCAGGTCACGGGGTCAGTGACAGAGGGAGAAGCAGGCAGGTCGGATTGGCAAGAGGAAATCAGACTGGAATAAAAGGCTGGAATCTTGTATGAACAGCAAAGGACAATCTGGCACTGGGCGTCTGTGAGGCTGGGGTATGTGCACTGGCTGTGTGTAATCAGGAACAGGTGAACTGAGTTGCCTTGATGAGGTGGGCGTGGTGGACAGGCAGGAGCTGGAAATGTGTTGACAGGTGATAGATAGGCAGCTAGGAGTGGCAGGGAGGCGCGGGAAACCAGAGTGACTATGGGCTGGGTAACTGGCCATGCAAAAAAGAGCAGATGACCAGGAATGCAGAAGTGTGACAGGTGTAGTGTGTAAGATTCAGTAGCATTCAGTGATGAGGCTCCAGAATGCAAACAGGTGAATCGAAGGATATTACAGTTCCCGATAAACGTCTGTACAGTCGCTAGCAGGATGCCAGTTAAGCTGGTGTCCATTCTTCTCCATCTTTCCCTTGATGCTTACTTGTGTTTACATTTGATAACATCAACCTGGCTTACTCGCAGCTAGCTAGCTAGAAGGCGGCAGAAGGAGAGTTCACAGCCTGGTGGGTTGATTTCCTCATCCTGATGATGACCTGCAGCCACGCACCACCACTATCCAAGCCAACACAGACAACACCACCACGGCTTGGAAAAGACATAAGAGCCTAAAGTTAGCACAAATTTACTGGAGCTGACAGAGAGGCAGCTGTAAGCGCCTGCGCTTACATCATAGTAGGCCTTGTATTTAAACGTGTCACTGAATCATCATTGAATGCTGACGCTGGGTTGTGAATGATAACGAAGCCTATCTGACATCACCAAAACCTGCTTAACAGCAGTTGAGTGCACCTTGACCAAACTCCAGAAATGGCCTTTCTTGTACATAACTCTGTGTATTTAATCTGGTAAGAAAAATGCAAATTAACACAGCATGGTTTGATTCGGTGTGGCCAAAAGTGCAAATGGAAAAGCCCTTTAAGTTTCCCCTCTGCCTTAAATAAAAGATCTGAAAGTTCATAAAGCTCTATGCAGCTCTTTATGTCTGTTACACTATCAGTCCTCTGAGCAAAGTGGTATCACAATCAAAGCTTGAGACTACAGATGACTGTTTTGGGCACTCCTGGGTTCCAGGTTATTAAGCAGTCACCCTCAACAGCTCAGGTCTGTGGTATCAGTGGAAAGTTTTAAATCACATCAAACTCTAAGTCCTGTATTTATTGACTTCTCCTGCAGAAGTTCTGTGCCAGGCTCTGTTTATCTTTATTTGATTCTTTCTGTATATTTCCGTGAAGCTCTCTGGGGCTCGGGTTTTAAAAACTGAAATAGAAATCAAGTTTTATTTAGACTCTTGTGTAAACTATAAATCCATGTAGTAATATTTTAGTATTGTGTGTGTTTTGTTGCCCTTCCAGAAAATCCCCCTCCCGGCCCACATTAAAGCACAACGAGCCATGGCTGTGTAGAACTGATTATGCCCAGAGTCATTGTTATTCTCCTCACCCGGCAGCAGAGCAAACTCCCTGATCCTTCGCTCACACAAATACCACCGCTTACTGGACAGGCTCACCCCTCAAACCACCGTGCCTGCCTTTCAACCCACAGTCCGTTTAAAATGCACTTCTGTCACTTCTCCCAACAGCGAACAAAAACAGCCTTCCAAAGTGATGGGTGGGCAGGAAAGCATGCCTGATATTCTTGAGTGGGGGGGGCAGCGGGCAAAATACCCTTGGATGGAAAATATAGGTCAGGCCAAGAGACAGCAGGGACAAAGTCCTTTTCATAATTAACACTGGTGTTAAGTTGACATTTGGTGTTTTCAGGCCAAACAGTTCTCCCTGATAGGAACTGCCCACTGGGAGCTCCCCGAAGAATAAGAGGCCCTCAAGGGCTCCTTTTCTGCATTCACACCACCAATAGGAGCGTTAAGGTAACATAAGCCGGTTATGACAGATTCCTTACATTTGGCTGGACTGCACTGTTGGTCCAATTGTCGGTTTTTCAGGCTGTAGTTTTAGCTTTGTGTTGTCTGTTCTTTCACAGCTAACGTGCCTTTTTGTTTTTGTTTTTTAAAATGGTGGGTGCTGGTGCTGCATTGGCTCGTGTATTTGACCAGTCACCCTACAGTTTTGTCACTCGTGGTTCCTCTACGATCGCTCCTGGATCTTGCGGTGCGGACGCAATAAAAAGGGAGGTTCTTGTAACTTACAAAAAAACTTCCTCTTGTCCTTAAATGCTTATTGGCTTTACAACAAATGAAGCAAGCTGAATACTGTTAAGAGAGGCTCTGTTTTTTTTTTATATATATATAGTTATTAGTAATGTTACAAATGTCAGTTGCATTTTAAACGAGGTTTGTCCTTTTGCTGTCCTTTTTTTATAAAGTAATTTATAGACAAAGAAATGTTTGTCATCCTACATAGAGATAAACATATGTTCGCTGTTACTCCCTGCAATGTTAGAAAACTCTGATAACAGAAATTTAAATGGATGTATTTGAAATTTGGGGGGATATTGCTGTGTAAAAGCTACTGTCAGAGTGTATGAGTATCCATTGTATCCACCCATATTTTTTACAGCTCTGAGACTGTGACCAGAATCAGTGTGCCGTCTTTTCTAGTGAACTTTTAAAATATGGCCTCATTTCAAAATCATACTTTTAAGCAACTCTTGTAAAATTAGGAACTATCGAGCTTATAAAACAATGACAGGTGTGTTTTTGGAGCCTAGGATCTCCCCGACACAGGTAAAAAATAATTTTGTCCTTGTATTGTATGTCCACTGTCCTTTCACATAAAGACATTTAAATTTCAGTGGAAGTGAATTAAAAGGTTTGGAGGAGATACAGCTATTGTTCAGGTTTGAGGCAGATCTGAACTTGTGAACTCTTTTCTTATCGTGGAATAACCAAAGTCATAACTAATTGAGGTGACAGAGATGGGGAAAAAAGGTTTACGGTTCAAAATGTGCTCAGGGAAATTCTGAGGCGTAAAGCCTTTACCTCTTAACCCTGACTCCCCTTTGAGAAAAGTCAGTGGTAGTTTTGTAATACTTCCGCTATCAGAGTTGGCCCGTGACCTTCAGGAGAACAGTGTGTTTGCACCAGTCAGCACCATGAATCAGAAAAAGGGCATTCACACCCAATAGATTGCAGCAGGAATAAAGGTTAAAGAAAACTTTCCCCACACCTTGTTATTGGGTGGGCCAAGGCTGCACTGAGCTGTCAGAGATTCGGTACAATGCACAGACATAATTAATGTGATTCCTCATCCTGTCATTTGAAATATGGTCTCGGTATTGTTCGGGCTAAAACCAGCCTCAGCCATTATAAATCCTAACACTGTCTCCAACTGTGGTCTCATTTGTCTCTGAATAGAGGAAATTACTGTATTCACAGGACACTAAAAAACCCAGATCACTGACTTCCACATTCTTTTATCTCAGTTTCTTCAGCCCTCTGCCTCCCTCTCACTTTCTATCAATCCTTTGTCTTCCCCCCTAACACCCCTCTTATCATCGTCTCTCACTGCATATCATACAACCAGCTGCACTGGGAGCAGGGGTTAGATGCCGCACACAGGCTGTAATTTCAATGCTGTAATAATAGATTTTTTCTGCGAATCACAATAAATAGCAGCAGTTTATAATAAAATATAACTTAGGAGCAATGAGGGCTAAACATTATGTTTTCAGTGAATGCAGCACAGACTTTATCTGCTGGGGCCTGTTATTGCAGCAGCTGTGAACCTGTTAAAGGGTACTTGTGCCTCAACTGGCAAAACACCAACTGTGTAAAGGAAGTGGTAATTGAATTAGTGGGTCCTTGATCTCAGACAGAAAAAGACAAACACCGGCTTCTCATTTCTTGCTGTCTACAGTCAGTTTTTCTGATTTAACAGTTGTTGTTGGTAGATTTAATCACCTGTAGCTAACTAGCTAATCAAAGTTAAAAATGAGTTGGTTGAAAAGTGTATCTGTATTTGCCTTTTTAGTCTTTACTGCTGACTCATTTTAAAACAAGAATCTTGTAAAATTGGTCTTAGATATGAACTTGGTGGTTACCTATTGTGCTGAAATACTGAGCTTGACACTGAGTTAAGACTCTCTTTCGCTCTTACATAACCCTGTTTTGCTGCTTAGCTTACATACTTGTTCATATTTTCACACTGTAGCCTGTTTTCACTTTTAACTTCACACCAAGCTGTTTTTTTTTTTCAGCAAAAGCCAAGGAATGGCAGAGAGAGCACAGTGACAACGCCTTTCATTGTGTAAATTTTGGCACATATTTTAGCACCACAGACAGAGAGCAGGGGTCTAAGTATCAATAGTAATTCGAAAGAGAAAATTAAAACAAGATAAAAGGCAAATTTGGCCCAGTGTAGGGGAATTTATTGTGATTTCAATTAAGGCCTGACCATACAGGCTGATTTAAGTCTTCATGAAAACATGCTTGAATTTATTCATTACCAGAAAAAATACCCACAACTGTGGGCATCATTTGCACAGCTTGTTGAGCACTTATCTGAGGCAGCTGTGAAAAATGTTTCCATAACACACTGTCAAAAATTATGGAAGAACAACTTCTCTTCCTGGTGATGCTGATAAGTTTAGCTATGTAATACTGTATTACGCATTATGAATTGTTGAGCACAAATTTATCAATTTTAAGGCATTACAAGAAATGAATAGTTTCTCATTTTTATTTTGATATTTTTTTAATCAAATGATTCCAAGGCTATGGCAGCTGCCACACCTTGCCATACTCAATTGACGCCTATGCGTCAGAAAAGGCTGAGAGGATGCGGACAAACAGATGTGTCAGACAATGCTTACTATCTCAGGTAACACTGGCCAACTTCCCCGAACAAAATAAAGGGCTGGACAGATCTTCTATCATTACCCTAAACTTATATCCAGGACAAACTTCAACACATTAAGGAAACACTACACATCCTATATGCTAGTGGTGAATGTGGCTATATTTTAGCTAATTACCTAATGATACTTAACCTTGGAAGTAATGTTTGGTTGCTGGTGTAGGTAGTGTGCAAGTTAAACATGCTAATGTTTACAGCTTTCCAGCTCCCAACTCTTCACATATCACTGCTTGATTAGTGGACTTACACGTCTACATATTACGCACTAGGTATCCTGGGTGCATTGTTGTTGATGTTCTGGGTCACCATGTCATTTTATGCCTATTATATGCATTGTAGCTCTTCAGAAAACACTTCTGTTTTCACAGGAAAAATACCTTGTGTTTATGTTTATTTCCTTTAGGCAACAGAAGGTGGTTGTGGTTAGGTTTATGTAAAAAAACATTCTTTGGCTCTACATTCATACAGGAAGTGAACAACAGGCTCCTGGGTGAAAGTCCGGTGTCTGTCAGACCCATCCATCACCCCTCTCGCCCACCATATAGGGACATTCCAGCCCCTTAAATTACATTGCCGTACTGCGGGATTTCAAACTGACACTGTCCTGCAGTATAATGAACTGACGCCGCCTGGCAGCGCATCATACCACCGCAACAGGATGACATTTTTTCGTAAGTGTCTGACGTGTAAATCACTGACTAAGAGGCAACATTTGACAACTTCAGAATGAGAACAGGTTGAATTAACAGATAAACACACCTTTAAATACAACCCGCTTTAGCTTGTGAGCTTTTGGTTTTGAAAAGGCCCCTTCTTCAGCATGAGAAGAAATCCTAAGCTTGACAGGCCTGCTGTGCCTAGTTACAGTTGCTATGATATGACTGGACAATCACTACTCTGGGGAGGTGTTTAGCAAATGGCCAAAAAGCACTATCTCCTGGTTAAAACCATATATTTCAGTTTAACAGGTCTCGATTGCCTTAATGTGTGCGACAGATATGCGCAGTGTGATAATAAATATAATCTACTGCAGGTCTGGCAGAATTTCTTCTTGGAAAACAGCCCTCCTGAGGCAATCCTGAGTAATAGTTATGTTCTCACTCAAGGACAAAGATGGTCTGACACATCAACGTGGGGAATACGTGGGAGGAAATTGTCAGCCCTGAAATGTCTGTAATAACAGATCACCTCGAAATGTCACGATTCATCATCTCACCAAGGACTAAATTGCCCTCATCTATGAATATAGTTTTCTCTTTATCTAAGTAATAGAGGCAATGAATGAATTCAATGTGAACTTTCTGTTGCTGTTGGAAAAGATTTAGTTTTTAGTTTTTCTGTAAACAACATTGTCACTCAAAGCTCTAAACGAGCAAAGAGAAATTTAATGTAGAGGTAAACCAGCTGCCTTAACCATGTCACGCATACACTATTTACAGCCTTAATGTGAGACAACAACCTGCTGTTAACATGGCTACTTCACTCTTCAAACTGCTGCGTCAGTCTGGCAGTAATGGATTCATTAGTGTGTGTGTGTGTGCGCGATATGAATATAATGTAGACATCATACAGAGTTAAAGCAGTCAGGAGTTAGATGCGAAGGACGATGTCAGACTCGTATCTGTCTGTTGAATTGAAGGCTACGGCCAGCAGCCAGTTAGCTTAGCACAAAGACTGGAGACAGGGACAAAACACTTGGTCTACAACACGTACAGCTTTCTATCATTTTCCCAGAGCTTTTTCAAGCTTTTATTGGCCTTTACTGTGTATTGTACAAGGAATAGTTTGACATTTTGAGACATATGCTTGTTCAGTGTCTTGCTGAGAGTTAGCTGAGAAGATCAATAACACACTGATGTCTGTGAAACATAAAGCTGGAGGTAGGAGATCATAGGCCAGGAAGGTAAGTGCTGAGGGTACTGCGGCACCCTTCTATTGACAAGGGGTGCAACAATGCAGTCTGTAAACAGTTGGCCATTTTACCATACCTAATGGGTTATGTGAACATTTGTTTTGAATTCAGAACAGTATATGATATGGTACCTGTGAGAAAAAATATGAAACAAAAGATGGTTGAGTTTAATTAACTCCTCCAATCTGACGTTATGTCATCACATCAGGGCAGACTGCAAGGGTCGGGGTCTTTTGAAGTAGCGGTAGCTGATCAATGGCGCAGACAGGCTGAACAGGCTGAGAGAGTCTAGAAAATTGCGAGGAGAGTTTTGAAGCCGCCTTTTAGATCCATAAATTCTTGGACATCAGGGACTTGCACTGCAGGGGCATAGTTACTGGGATGGAGTTTTATGGCACTTACTGATGGAGCAGATGACAAGCCGATGTGTGATTTGCCCATGGCACATGAGTGGCTTCCACAAAGAGACAACTGATATCCGACAGTCAGACTGACATATTAATAATGTTGTCAAATGCAGTCCAGAGAGAGTTGTGTCTGAGGTGAGGGACCAATGGCTGATTTAGGTACGTCTGAGCAGTGTGTCTGCATCCTCTCTGTAAGCGTGTGCACATACCTAGTAATGTGGTCACATACAGTATATTATACTGTGCAGCATCCCTCTGCAAAAATATGTTGTAGATAATAGTTAACTTGGCATAAACACTGGAAGCAGGTGGAAACAGCTAGCCTGGCTCTGTCTGAAAGTAACAATATACACATACCAGCACCTTTGAAGCTCACAGATTTTTACATTATATCTCTTCTTTTATACAAACACTATGTGGACTATTTGTTGGCCAGGTGCACTGACTTCTTAAAGCATTGTTGTCTCTGTGAGGTTGCAGGCAACCAGCTGATATTTTATTTATCTCAGGACAAAGCTGGGCGAACCGTCTCCTGACTCCAGCTTTACATTTAACAGACAGACAGGAGAGTGATATCACATCCAAATATTTCCTAAAATGTCTCACTATTTCTTCAAATAGTCAAACTGTACCACAATCTGTTCAAAACTAACACTATGTACTTCTACTAGTGAAAAAAAAACTAAGTAACTGCATAAAAATAATCTGGAAACTACTATTCCCTGTCACCAACAGGTCTTGGCCTCTATTAGGTACAGTCAGTTTGTGCTCATAAGTACACAGTGAGCTCTAACGTAAGGTTACGATAAGGGCGGCACACACTGTATCTGTGTGTGGATAAGAGGATGAATGCGTGCTGTTGTTGTGAGGGTCAGACCTCAGGGAGGCAGCTCTGACTGACGTGCAGGTCTCCACGGAGGCTGATTCACCATGTTGGTAGGAGTCAGGTTGCAGAGATTAGTGAACCATGGGTGAAGCCCCCTGGCGTGACATTTTATAAGTGTGCTTGTAAACACAGACACAAGCACATACACACATTTTGTTTTTGTGTTTTTCCCCTTCTTTTTCTTTGAATCTTAATGTTTCACTGTTTTGTGCACACGTGGGCGCGCGCACACACACACACACACACACACATATATATACAACCACTTAAGAACCAGTATGCAATGCAGGTTCAGTGACCACTCACTGTGGTCCCAGAATAAATAGCAGATGTATCCTACAAGGGTAAAGTCTCAATGGCAATCAGCCAAGCTTTGGTCTTGCTTATTGAGGCTGAGGGCTAAGAGCTCTCTTGAGTCTTTGCAGAAGATGTACAGTGAATTTTACTTTCAGCTAAAAGGAGGTTTGTCTGCTGGTAAAGACGAGTAAGTAAACACCAGGCTGGAGGTGTTTAAGATCCTATATTGAATGGCTGCAGCCTGGGAGCAGACAGGCAGCTAAATAAATACAGACAGTGGACACCAACTCCCTGACACCCAGACACAAACAGGACAGACAGGGAGCAACTTTAATTATGTCTGTATGTACAGAGCAGAAGGAGAATAACTAAGAGAGACAAATGCACTGCAAGTATGCACGGACTCAAAGACACAGATACACGCACACAATTAGACAAGCACACTTTTTATAAATGTACCACAGGCACCAATTTACAGACACAGTGTCCCTAATATCACTTGGCCAATTACACACATCATGATGTTTCTTAGTTCAAACAGCAACATAATCAAACCACACTGGCACAAACTAATAAGTTTCAGGCCTGGATAATCACACCACCCAATCTTTATGCTCATCTGCTGGCAGTTTCATTAAAGTTATAATCCTGACGATTTCAGTCCTGGTTGATTTGGCGATGCCTGCGGTTACCGTAGTAACAGCAAGTGCTATGTGATACTACAGATTGCAGGATTCTCATTCATTCACATCTCCCTTTATAATATCATCACTGACAGATGCAGAGTCGCTCAGCAGTAGTTTTCAGATCAAAGAAATAACAGAGTGCTGCACTGTGGGATTTTAGCAGAAAGTAGCATATATGCCCTGGACTTTTCATGTCATTGTAGAATTTTTGAGGGCACTGCATAATGGATAAACAAGGACACTCAAATAATATGGTGGATAGTAGATACAGTGCACTATGTAGTTAATGGGGAGGGAGTTTGTGTACAGCCAGTGAGATAAAATAAAAGCTAGACAGATCAATAGAGTACTTTATTAATCCCAAAGAGAAACTGCAGTATTACAGCTCAGCAACTACTTAACATAAATTACGAAAACACATGAGATATGTAAGAAACAAATACAATTAAAAGGTCAAACTGAATACAATAACCAAAATGGACTAAATGAAGTAGAAAAATATGAAATAGAATGAAATGGAAAAGTGAATACACTGTAGAAAGTAATATACTGCACATTAGTCATAATAATGAATGGAAATATAATTACTTAATGTAAACATTGACTGCACATGGCTCTCAACATGGAGGTGGTTGAGCTGGCGGCTACTAGCAAAAGGTACTTACAGCGCAAACAGTGCTAACAATGACAACAGTGCTGACAGAGCTAACCGAAAGAGGAACGTGGGTCCTACATTTCCATGATGACGCCATTATGCCGCAGTGGGTCAGCACGGCATTATCAGCGGTAATCGCTGTATGGTACAGTGCAGAGTGGCAGCAGTTAGCTAGCCAGTGGGATGCACACACAGGGATACCAATGACATCACACACAGAGGTAGTAATGTCATTCTCTGCTCAGGATGTCATTACTCCACTGTATCTTTACAAGGTAAATGGTTGTTTGTTGCTATATGAATGTTCTGAATGTCACATACAGCTTCTTTAATAGTAACATCAATAACAGCTGCACCCTGTTTAGGTGAGCTACTTGCAGGGCTTTGATATTGTGCATGCTGGCTCACTGTCATGTCTTACTGGGACACCTGCTGTAACTGAGTCATCGTTAATGAAATTAGTTTCACCTGTGCTTTCCTGCAATAAAACCAGTCAGAACATCTGCTGTGTAAATAGCCTACTGGCTGCACCACTGATGAGTTAGATGTGTCCTGTTACAGGAGGTAAAATAAGTGTCCTGTTCTTTGTCATTTTTCTAAATTTAGATCACTTTGTAGAGGTATGTTTTCACTTGACCTTTGAGTTTTGTTGTTGTTGATCAATATCAAGAAAGCCACATTAAATCAATCAATTAATGATAAAAAATGTAAAACTAGGGTGCTTTTTATGGGCACTGCAATGTGGACGTGATGTTACATTGACAGTTACAGTATTACAGACAGGCATGACAAGTCAAGGGGCAAAGCTAGTTTGATATTTTTATTGGGAAAAATTAAATGTATAAAGAGTAAAAATTAAAATATAACACTTACATCAGTTAGTCTTTTTTGTACTTTAAAGGAGGCCTATTATGCTCGTTTTCAGGTTCATACTTGTAATATGTGTTTTGATAAGAATATGTTTCATGTTTAAATGTTCAAAAACATTTATATTCTAGATGCTGAACACCTGCATTAGTGTTCTGTCTCAGACGCTCTCCAAAAAGCCCAGTCTGTTCTGATTGGTCTGTAACTATCAATGTAACATCACATCCTGATTGCTTCGATTGGTCAGCAAATAGCTGAGCTTTCTACCATAAAAAAATCACCAGTAAAAGCTTCTGAACACAGCAGGACAGCAGGAATATGACCCAAAATCAGGGAGAAATCAACATCAGCAACCAAGGTTACTTGTTTCACAGATGTTAGCATGTAGCTACATGTAACAATGTAGGCTACCGACACATTCTCACTCCAACCTCGTCACATAATGACGATGTGATGATGTTTGGTGATGGACTTTTCACATCCAGATACCATGTGCAAGGTACCCTGATGTTCTGGAACAACGTGTCAAGTTCTGCCTGTTATATGCACTGTCTTCCTTCAAAATACACTTCCGTTCTCACAGGAAATTTACTTTCTACATACAGTCTCTTTCAAAATAAACGAACTATGTTGGTACAACATATTGATGTTGCAAATGGATGTTTCTTTCCTTCAACAACAAACACACGTGGTTGGGTCTAGGCAACAAAA
>JAPZEB010000012.1:14258956-14273144 GCA_029783705.1 Chaetodon striatus
ATGATGCATTATCATAGATTAAACTACCTAAAATTTTATATGTAACAATTAAAATAGCTCCTACTCAACCAACTACAGTAAAGTTCTGCAATGTGTTATTTGTCATCCATGATAATACTCCAGTAACATAGAAATATAACACTAAGAAGGCCTGTTCTGCCTAACGAGTACTTTAACTGTTGACACCTTAAAGTTTCAATCTCAAAGATTTCTGTTTCTCTTTCATTTGTTTGTTCTTGCACCTATGGCAATAAACACAGTAGTGCAGGTGTGTTTTTTTGGATCTCACACTCATGTAAACATATCTGCAGGGAGTGATGAGGCCGGAGTCTAGATGCCAAATTCTAACTATGTTCTGCTGTTGAAATAAACATTTAAAACATGAGTTGTCTGACTGAAACGGGGGTCAGCATTTCCTCACCCATCCCTGTTCAGATCCGTCGTAGCTACCGAGTACCCAAATGAAGACGCCAGCTCCTCCCCCCAGAAGATGTGCTGCGGCACCAGCCGGTATACGTTGTCTTTCCTCAGCAGCACCACTGCCCCTGTGTGATTGGCCCGAGGTGCACCCGCCACGAAGGTCAGCTCCCCGAGGCTCATTATCCCCATGGCCGAGTCCACAGAAAACCCTGAAAGACGGAAGTCAGGGCAGAGCGGAAGACGGGGGCAGGAGGAGGAAGAGGTCAGGGGTTAGTATTCACCGTGGGGGCTCAGAGGCTCATCTCTTCCCTGTGTAGCATGTTCTACTCATCTTCTTACTAATGAAATGCGTGCCTTAAGTGACTATTGATTTTATGTCAAACTCATGATGGGTGTAAATGTCCTGTGTGCATGTGTCTGAAGGCTGCTGGAAGCCGGCGAATGGTTGTGTGTCCACTGGTAAGAGCAGAGAAGAGCCGATTGTGATGTTAAGAGAAGGAGATGTATGGGCCTCGCCTAATGTCTCATGAGATTCATGATGCTGCTGCTCTGTATCAGTTGCCTCAAGTGGAGGTAGGATGTAAACATAGTGGGTGGACGTTAAATCAGATTTATAACCTAAAGCAACCCCTCTTTGTGTGGAGGTGTACGTCTGCATGTGTATGTGTGTGTACAGGAATGTGTGCTTGCATATAAATCAGGAGGAGCAAAGGAGTGAACAAGTAGAAGGGGGAGGAGTGTGTGAGTGTTTGCGTCATATCAAAATGTATGTTAAAATTTTCTCACCAAGCTGTGAAAAATAGCACATCATTTCAAACATTTCACCTGAACAGAAGCAACCACATGCATTTGCTTCATTGGTGTAAAAACATGCAGAGGGGAGAGTGTGAAATAATCTATCAGGCCATGGGGGTCAGGGTCTGTTAGTCCTGAGTAAACATGCAGGGGGAGACACAACAGAGACAAACAGTGAGCAGCTCCAGGGTGGCAGGTGAGGAATGCGACAGTCTGCATCACAAGTCCTGTAAAAACAGCCGATGGAGACAAAGGTGCTACTTTTTCCACACAGGGTGGCTTTTAACACACAGGCTCGCTACAAGGGCGTCTCTGTAAAACTAAATGGAGAATAAAAGCTGAAGGCAGCAAAGAGTTTTTAAGGGTCTCTGTTACAATGATAATGTCATTGCACATTTTTTTTTTGCACCATGACTCGCGTATTGCAGTGATATTGCACATATTGTATCTATTTTTACCAGCTGCAAAAATGTCACGATGGCTGGTATTGTTCTCACCTTGTGAATCTGTGTGTGTGTGTGTGTGATCAGGGCAAAATATGGTCCTGGAAACACCTATTGTGTCTTTGAGTACTTTGCCAGGTGTTTATAGCCTCTTTCACACCTGCACCGCAGCCCTGAACTTATCTGGACTTCACCCAGAGGAGCTGTATGTGAGGACATAAATGTCCTCATCAGTTGGACTGGACATTAAACTGGACTTAATCCTGCAGCTCCCTGGTACAAAGTCCTTGTAATATTCGATTGAAGCCACCTGTGAATAGAGCAGGCAATTATCTGTAGAATTCACGCTGAGTGAGTGGGCATGTTAATGTTTCTATCAAGAAAAGGAAGACTACAAACTCTGTGAGAGACTCTGTCATTTATGACCAAATTACAAACACGCTATATAAACAAAACTCTAGGATTTTGGCAGCACACTTTTTGCCTCTTGTCCTGCCATCTACATGCTCTAGTCAGGCGCTACCCCTCACCTAACCCAAAAGTGAGAACATGTCTGACACGGATAATTTCTTGTTGTGTGCTACAATGTCTGGACCTGAATCTCTGGACATTGTCTTAAGTTCATATAAGCCAAAGATCACTGTTTAATGGCTGGACTGATCCTATTACAAGATGGTCTCTAGTTTGTAAATGGTTATACAGTTATTTCTCCCCTAGGCGCTGCTTTTTATATTCTACTTTATTCTATGTTATTGCCCATCTTGTTGTAATATTCTGGTCTAAATGAAAATATTTGACTTGTTTATACATTTTCTGTGTGTGTGGCATTTAGGAGGCTGCAACTTTGGCCACACCTGTGCTGTATAATATGATAGAGCTGTTTGGTTCCAGTCGAGCTGATATGGACTGGGAAGTTATTTGAAATGTGTGGGGGCCACTGTTTTTTAAAGTTATATAACATATAATCTAGATTTTGAGGTATTATTTTTGATATCATACACTTGTTTTACTCTGTTTGTACAATGTACCATGAAACCAGTGTGCAGCCATACATTACCGTATCTTTCCAACCATTCATATGATTGATGGACTGATTATATATTTAATTCCACATTTTATTTTCAGTATCTTCACTGAGCTAAGATTCCCATTGATTTTTAATTTGTGTGGTTCTGTCTAATGCCACAATGGCAATAGCTTCATATAACTGAAATGCATGTTTTTGTAAAGGCATATTGCAACTACACTTTTATTTACTCTGTTACTTTTACATTTTCTTTTTTTCCTGTTTTATTTGATCAGCTAGATTTGTAAGTTTCATTTTTCCAAAACTGCTTCTACTAATTCAAACTAAAATAAAAAACTGATTGTTTTTTATTGCCACTTTCTTTTATATTTGACACATTAAGGAAGATAGGTCAAGACTTAAGATAGTGAGCATAAATGTTGTTTTGACCTGAGCAGTATATGAAAGAAATTACAGGAACAGGCAGCATTTTCCTTTCTTTTTTTTTTAAATTAAACCTGGACCAAAAAGGTTGTTCCACTTGGATGTGGCATTGAGCCCTATAGAAAACCTGGCTTTGACTGCAATAAAGAAATTCTTTCTATTCTCTCTGACGGGATTTGATTTGGCCTTGATGCAGGTAAAATGGACGTATGCTTTTATTATACAAGATGCTCTTCCTTAGAAAATAATTTATGTATGTAACCATAAAGAATCCTTTGGTATTTTGGAGTTAATGATAAAAATAATCAGACATAGCTACAACACTGTCTCTATCAGTTTAGTAAGCATGCAAAGGTGTAGCACATCATCTGGTTAGGATCAATGGAAGCATGTGAGTTATAAATGAAGGCTAAAAGGTCATGTGGGAATTAGTGTTGTCAAGGAGACGGCTCAATGTGGAGAGCGGGAGGGTAGGCAGGCTCGGAGGTATGTGAATAAAGAGATTTATGGCAGATCCACGCACAGTGAGAAGCAATAACTGGAAAAATAACAGTAAACAGGTCGTGTTAAGCAGACGATGAGCCGTAACACATGGACACTTAATACCTAGAGATTCATAACAAATCAAATACAAACTTCAGTCCACCACTGAAATATCCCAACGACTGTTTGATGGACCACAATGAAATGTTTTACAGACATTCATTGTCCCCAGAGGATAAATCCTAATGACACTGATGATCTCCTGACTTTCTTTAGTGCCACCAGCAGGTCAAAGTCTTCAGTGATCCAGATGTACTGTGACACAACTCTGTGCAGACAGTCCTGGTTTCCAGATGATTTGAACAAAATGTGTCAACAAATTGAGCATAGTGTTAGGTCAGACACGACACAATGTCAAGCTCAGCTCACAGCAGCTGATCTCAAACAGCCTTGGCTGATTGATGAAGGCAGTCAGCTGATACATCACATGATTCATTTCTACGCAATCAATTGGCAAATCTCATTCAGGGCGCTCTATTGGGACTGCTTTAGCTTGCCTACTGTTGGTGCTTCCTCTGCAAGCCGCTTTGCAACCCGGCTCCATCCCACCTCCTCCTTTTTAGTCTTTGTCTGACTTATTAGTATCATTTCTGTTTGTCATTGATGCTGCTCTGTTCTGTACCCGGGGTGGGGGTCTTTGCTGCTGCTCTCCCTGCCTTACGCCTTTCATGTAGGCGTATGAAAGGGCAGGATGGTTTGCTCTCTTTGCCTCAGGCTTTCCTCGTATGCGCATGGAAGGACAAAGATGTGTGCTCTCCCCACCTTAGGTGGGTGTAGGCCCGAGGAGGGGCAGAGAGGTCCCAGAGAGCCATACAGCCAAATATAATGCTTCAGTGGAAATAAAGTTTCTTCGACTTAAGTGGTCCTGACTGAACTAGTACTGATTGCCATGAAATTTGGTGCACACATTCATGATCCCCACAGGATAAACTGTAGTACCATTGGCCATCCATCATATTTTTATCTAGCCTCATTATCAGGTCAAAATTTTAAAGGTACAGTTCACCCCAAAATTAAAAATACATATTTTTTTCTTGGTCTTGGTGTGAGTTGCCAAGTGTAGGAGATATCAGCCATAGAGATATCTGCCTTCAGTCTAATATAATTGAACTAGCTTAAAGAGCCAAAAACTAAAACGACAAAAAAATTGATCTACTCATGGATGAGAGTCTTGTGCTCGTGACAGCGCAAGATGGAAACACAAATGGCTTCCCTCTTAACTGAGTTTTAACGTTAGCTAGCTCAATGATGCTAGGTTAGCTAACAGTAAACACACACTTCCTTGTGTATGGTGATACGGTTGGAGGGTAGTTCCTACATGAAACTGCTCACAACAAGGTCTGTGGATTATCTTGAGCAACCAGGTCATGATTTCTGGAAAGAGACACTGATGTTGAGTTTAATTGTTATTTTTTAGGTCCATTATATTCGAGAGAAAGCAGATATCTCTACTGCTGGTATCTCCAACACTTGGCAACTCAAACAGCACTACATTACTACTAAAATATGTATTTGATTTGTGGTTAAACTGTCCCTTTAAAGTCTAGTACTTTGGTTTTTGACCAAACCTGGAAAACTAATGACATTCCCATCAGCCTTAGCTGTACCTTGAGTTTAGAGCTAATTAACTGTTAGCATGCAAACACACTATACTAGGATGGTGAACAGGGTAAACATTACTACTGCTAAACATCAGCATGTTAGCATTGTGAGCATAATGTCTGCATGCTGATGTTAGCGTTTAGCTCAAAGTACCATTGTGCCTACATACGATCACATTGAGGTGCTAGCATGGCTGTAGATTCTTTGTCTTGTTTGTTAGTTAAACCGTATTAAAACTACGAGAAAAACCACCACCTGGACAGCTTCGTACCGACACACACATGCAGACTGACTCAACACACTACAGACGACAGATATCTACAGACAGAAAAGACAAACACCCCGCTGCTACTCAAAGAGACAACCATCTCACTGTCACTGTCAAATCAGCAACTACGTGAACAGAAAGTGAGAAACAATCAGAACAAAAATCAAACCAAATTAAATTAAATTAGAGCTTTACAGAAAATTTTCTTTTTTGGATGGCTGTCTCTTTATAACAGTACAGGTGATACGCTCCCATGTAATACATGACATTACACACTAAAAATCTATCTGGAATTAGAAGAAAGGATTAAGACGAAGACAGAGGAAGAGGATATAGGACTATTTCCACTACAAGCCCAGTCCGATCCAAACAAAAACACCTCACGCCTACAAACCTAAGTAGCTATTATGAGCTACATCCTCAAACGCTGTGGGCCGGCTGGAGGGCTCCAGAGTTTTGTACAGCAGTGCATCTTCAATGGGGCTAGCCATGAACAAGAGCCCTATGGCCCAAGACAGGAAAAAGAAAGACAGAAAGAGAAAGAGGGACAGAGGAACGAGTGTAGGAGGGGAGTGATGGGGTGGTGAAATGGTGAGGGAAGGGGGAGGAACAGTGAAAAGAGAGGAAAAAGAGGGGGAGAGGGAGGTGCAGGTGAGACAGGCTGTGATTGATTGGTGTTTTGTCTTTGTGGTGCTGCAGCAGTCCTGCAAAACCACCGGGTACCTGGTGGAGAGACGACGTTTCAGGCTCAGACTGCACCCTGACTGGTTGTGCACCACCCTCTTTAAGTTTTGACATGTTGTGCTGTACTTTGTTTTTAGAAGAGGGCGGTGGATGGAATGAGGATAACGTCATGGTCGTTGGGTTGATTTTTGTTTTGCTAAATATTTCAGTTGTTCGCCCAAGAAGGGGAGAAGCACTGGCATCGTAAGAATTCATGTCAGGCCACACTTAGCTCTGGACATTTTTCACATGTCCACCCACATTCACATGGGAAAGTGTTAAAAAAGAATGAGGTGGAGTCACATTCAGAGCCCTGTGAGTGAGTCACACATAGATAGGCTCATCCAGGAATAATCCGCAGGAGTATGACCAGTTTGAGGCAGTTTGGCAGCTGCTACTGTTACCAGCTCCTGTGGTTTTGGCAGTCTGAGCCCTGGTGTCGCCCTCCTCCACCGGCCCTCTCTTTCTCTCCTGTGCACAGGCAGCAGTGAGCAGGGAGGGCAGATCCTACCCAGGTAACTGTGGTAGGGCACAGGGATGAGCTGGGCATTAAGTTGTTTCTGATCTGCCACCTCGTAGGGCCCATCATCATAGAAACCGAGGTCGAGCAGAGTCTGGTTTAGGAGCTGGACGCGCATCTCACCTGGAATGGAAACAGGTGAGGGCACAGCAAAGCAACAAGCACACAGCAGACATCAGAATACAGACACTCATTTACATACATACACACATTGGTAGAGGCACAAGTACTCGAGTAATCAATTTGGATGTCAGTATTCGTTCAACGCAAGGGTGTAAAATATATTTTTTCACAGTTTTTTTGTTTATATAATAAATGTGAACATAAATTGACGGTTTTCTCCATAACAAAGGTTCATATTTTCTGGACAGGATGCAGTGATGTAACTGCTATCTATGAATATCTATATAGATCCATATTGCAAAATTCACAGATCTGCATAGCCGCATAGAACGTTCAGGGTTTTCAGTCAGACATCACTTGATCTAATGTCAGCAGCAGAATGGTGACCTGACATAAGAGTGATATTTGGGAGTATTTCGACAAAATTAACGAAATATATCTACAATCTAAGGTATCTACAATTAAACTTGTATCATAGCTAATCTCTGTTGTCTGTGCAGCGCAGAAAGGTTCACTCACCCTAACCCCTTTTTTATAATAATTTAATGTGAATTCTTGAACATGGAAATACTCAAAACACCCAACCATACATGACACTTCCCAAATTTGTACTACTTACTTATTCTATACAGTATGTACTAAGTCATTTTAGCAGTTAGTTTACAATAAAAGCAATATACTGTACGTTACAATTTTATACTTACAGGAGATGATACGATACACGAGCTGCATTGCACTTTGTAAAGACAAAATTAAACTGAACAAATAGTAAAGTGTTTTTCTGAATATACTATAATTTTTCAATTCTTTTTCATAGCTTTTTTCTGGAGCTGTCTCATCACCATTCACAATTAACATACTTTTTTTGCCATCTATACAGTAAGTAGCTCCTGTATTTCTTTTTTTGCATTGTGAGTGAGTAGTGTCCATCGACAGCACACTCAAAAATCCAGTCGACACTATTTAGTACGTAAACTCTCCCAAGAACTGCTGAGCATTTGTCTGTATATAAACCTGGGACAGACCGACACACACACATCACACACTTTCTGTCCATTTAAATACATGTTCATAGCGGACACAGTAGAAACAGCCTTACAGCAGGCTTTGTGGAATAACATTTAGTATATCAGAAATATCAATCACATCTAGCAGAAAAAAGCAGAGTCACATTTTAATGTTTTAGAACATGAATTGTCTAAATTAAGATGAGCATTGATCTCATGTGGCTGACAAAAGAAATCAATCCAGTGATTGATTACTGCACCAGATAAATCTCAGTGCTTTCTCTGATTAAGTGCATGCTGCTGCGCTGCATAATGTCTGTGTCCAATCATGAGATTGGTTTATAAATCTATTCATTTTTTCTAATCCCTAACAGTCCTCTTAATTGTCCTGTTTTAATGAGATAGTTTACATGGGTTGGCTCTCTTCTCTAGCTCACATTAACTGGAACAGTATTTCTTCTAATATTGTTTTTATATCCACTTTGAACTGTCAAATCACTCAGTAGTAATTAATTAAATATACATTTCCTACTAATATTTTTTTCTGTCTTTCATCCTTATACATGTCTGCATTAAATTTAGTACGACAATAAAAGACATACTCATGCCAAAGATTCTGAGTATAAAGGTTTTGTGCTTGTCTTCTTGTTGCTGCCAACCACTGTCCTAAAAATAATGAATGCTGCTTTAAAACTGCAACACCACAGTGGTGAAAAATCTTTCATCTGTAACTGCCTTGTTTTCGTGACCCAGCCCTCTGCAGGTCAGTCAGACACCTTACCTTTCCAGTTGTAAGTCCCCGGAGCCCCAAACAGAATGAAGTTGTTGTCTGGAGTGAAACTGACAGACAGTCCCTGCTGGCAGAAGCCAAACTGCTCGTGTCCCTGTGGCCGGCCCTCGCAGAACTTCCACTCCCCTCCATCCAGGTCGTCTCGCTCTGTCAGGTCCTCACTGAGGACATAGCAACGTCCAATGGGGTCACGCGTCTCTGAGGGTTGACTAACGCGTTGCCTGAGCTCATACAGGTGAGCGCAGGTCTGGTGAGGGACAGAAAACGACATCAGGGGATTAATTATTAAGATTTACTGTGCTTGTTGAGATATGAAATTAAAACTAGTCATCATTCTCATACATATAGGTGTACAGGTCAGTACAAAATGTGCCTTATATGTTGACAAATCATTGGGTTGGAAGCAGGACAACATTAAACACAAGACAGACCTAAAGCTTCCTGCATTGATGCATTTACAGGATGTGGTCTATACTTACCACCACCTTCCCTCCAATCCCCTGACTCTTGACAGTGACTCCCAGCCACTGGTTATCTTTGCTCTCTCTGTCCAGACTCACTGAAGGAAAACAGAAGGAAATGGCATTCATAACAGTTTCCATATTGTAAACCAATTAGGATCTGAGCCACAGCAAGCAAACAGCACTTTGCTATTCAGCGGAGTTATTCAAGCTCAAATTAGAGCCAACTTCTCTCTAATGCAACGCAAATTACTAAATAAGTCAAATTTAGAGTAAGTGAATTTTTATGGGGATATTAGTTAAAAGCATTTGATTAAGAAATTATAACAGCGTTCACAGTCGCTTAATCTTAAAGCAACCAAATGAATCTTAAGAGGCATATTCTGATACATTCAGTTAGAGATGGATAGTGTTGAGGATAAGCTCTGTGGAAATAAAGACAAGAAAGTGCAGAATGTTTAAGTGAAATCTCAAAACAAAGAATTTTCCTTCAGTCTGCCAATTATTTTCTCAATCAACTGATTAATCATTCAGGCAGTAAAACTGGTTGTTTAAAAAAAATACTCAGTTACTATTTAAAAAAAAACAAACAAGAAATGCAACAATATAAACAAGTAAACAAGCAAATATTCACGTTTCAGATGTACAGATTAAACATTTAGTCGATTAATGCAGTTGTTGCAGATTCAATTAGCAGCAAATTGTCGCTGCTAATCAGTTCACTGACTAATCATTTCTACTTTCTCACCTTCTCCATCAATGTCCACCCTCTCACAGTCGTACTCCTCTGGCGTGATTGGACACCTGAACAAGGCTCCTGGCCGGCTGCCCCGCAACACGCCCTGCCCTGCTGCCTGCGGTGCCCCCACAAGGATCCTGAAGGAAAATCGTAAGGAACATTTAATTAATGAAGATTGATCTCTGATTTCACAGGGGTATGTGTCACAGATTTATGACATACACTAAATATCTCTGATGCGTCTTAGCTCTACTAATTACATTGCATGTAGCTAAGTGTGTATGTAAGAAGTTATGAAATGCTATTATTAAAGTAACACCCTCAAAATGAACATTTGTATATCAAAGACTCAACCTGTGTTACCGTGAATTTGTGGAGAAAACATTTTGTTTCTCGCATGTCTCCATGGTGGACCAAGAATACAGAAACATTAACTCCTGCAGTACAATCCAAGTCTCATTTATCCAGTTGTATGGTCATATTTCCCAAACACATGCATTTTCAATATTACAATTTAAAGCACTTCTGCGTACAAGTAGGTACAAGTGATCTTTTACTTCAGTTCATCAAGAATGTTTGCCATTTTGGATTTTTCATTCAGTGTAGAGGCATACGAGAAGTCCTTAATTTTACTTTGCAAATTCAAGTTAACACAAGGTGAGTGACTGATACACAAATGGTCATTTTGTGGGTGAAGTATTTTAAACACTTTTATTGATGTTATTATTTCACACATGACTGGTGGCAAATTTCACACTTTAGCCTCAGTTGACCCAAGCCACCATTACTGTAAAACAGAAAACACCTGCAGCCCAAACTACTCTAATCCTGCTGAGACCACCTACAGTTTAACAAGTTACCTTGACTTTAACTTGATTGAAAACAGCTCTGTGGCGCCTGCTTGTATTGTATCTCGTTTACATACTGTAGCTTATCACGGATCATCTTTTACTATCAAGGCAAGGAAAAGTTTTATTCTCAGTGAGATGGTTGCAGATATTTTGGGGCCAGTGTCACTGCCCCTCTGCCTTATTAGGAGTGGCTGATTCAGGCTAGGATGCTATTTAAAAACCGAGCGTTGAGCCACATTCCACCCAACACTGTCAGCCATGGCATATGCATGGGAGCGAGACGTGGGGAAACACAGGCAGAGGACAGAGAATAAAGAGCAGATTGTAAGGTGAGGAAAAAAAAGTGAGGGGGATCAACCTTAAACTGGGTGCCACAACAATAGCAGTCACAATGTGCCCACTGCTCATACAGGTTATAATTATAACAATGATGTATGAGTAAAACCAAGCTGCAACCTCTGTGAATAGTTCCCACTACCCCCCTCATGTCTACCTTGTTATGTACACACTTAAATTAGAGTTATCTCTGTGGCTGGGAAGTATTTTGCCTATAAATACAGTGTAGCAAGCTGATAGCACTGCAGGAGCCACGCTCAGACAAACAGAGAAACAGACACAGACACTTATCAGCTGGCCGAAACAGCAGCAACTCATCACACAACCCAATCACCAGAAAAAATATTGGCATTGCAATATCTGCACACTGCTTTCCGGGCCACTATCACACATGAGGAGACAACAACATCTCTATAAAAAAACAGCTGTTTTAGGGCCAAAATCCTGACAGGAAAGAAGCAATGTCTCCATAGAGACCAACCTCTTTTTGTGTAACAATCCCTGCAGGAAAAAAGAAATGTCTCTGTAAAAATACAACACTTTTCAGGCCACTATCCCGGAAGGAAAAGTAGTGATGTCTGGGTAAGAAAAAAAAACAAAAAAAACATGCATGTTGTCTAAAAAGCTGCAGGGAACACAGCAATGACTTACTAAATCACAACCTTTATTGTTGAGGGTCTTGAGGAGTGGTCTGCAGCAGTAGTCACACCTACTGATTAAAAAGTCATCCTATATATTACATCACTGTACAAATATTGATATATTACATATAAAACACCAAATGTAACTTATTCGTGGTTTGCAAAAACATTCAATGCCAACATTTTCCTGTGGCTTCTGTGTTGCATCACATTACTTTAATCTTGCACTGGATAATAAAGACTACTGCTTGATACAGTTTAGATCAGTGGATCCTAGCTGGTGGGTTGTGGTTAAAAAGTGGGTAGCAGGTCCATTCTGAATGGACCACAAGTGACTCGCATATGTGTCAAATTTGTAAAAAAGCCACTTTATTTTGAAGTACACTGAATTTCCAGCACAGAGCTTTTATTTTGAAGTGCCATTTCCTGCTGTAGAATGGGTGATTACATGAGAGAGATGGCAAACTATCTCGACGACATGGCCAAATGCAAGTATGATGCATAATATATTAAACTGTGCGGCCCTTGAACTGATGACTGAGGAGGAAAACTGGACCCCTTGGCCAGACCAGTTGGGAACTACTGGTTTGGATAGTCCAAAGGTGATGGGAAAGTGGCGAGTCAAACACGGTGAACCAGTCTGCTGCACATCACAACATCTTACTCATTTTGCACCATAACAATAGCTGCCACCCAGACTCAACATCTTTTCTTTTTTCCAGTGTAAGAAAAAACTTCAGTCTTCACTTTCAACACACACTGACACAGAAACTACCACTAATACCACCCAGACTGCCTGACAGCTCTTCTTTCTATTTTCTCCTCTTCCCTGATAAGTACCTCTGTTGAGGTGCAGCCGTGCGTTGCCTCGGGGCTGATCCCACTCACCTTAATGAGTAAGAGCACCCAACGCCAAGACACCTCATGTGAAATAATGACTGCTACACATCACCGGTGGTCCAAAGAGAACCCTGACCAGAGGGTGTTAAGCTAACGCAAACTCATGTTAAACAAAAGGGATTTAAGAGGAAGAACATATCACTGAAAAAAACCTGATAAGATCTGATCCCTCTTATAGCTCCACATTCCTGGGGAGCCCTGGTTCATGTCTAGGAGTTGAGGTGATACAAATCTTTCCCCCCCACATGTGCAGACACACAGGCAGGTGTCAGGGTGTAAGATGGGCGGCCTGTTAAGCTGTTATACCGCCAGTATTTGGAGAAGAGAGTTGGATGGCTCCCAAACTGTCCATGTGCCTAAACATTATATTCAGCCAAGTTTGACAGATTTAAATTATTACGCAGAGTGAAAACACCTCCAAATACATAAATTATGCAGCTTTAAAACAATACAATTAGGGGCCCTGGCCATATTTCACCAAACGTCATATAAAGTCAGTGTTTGTCTAACTTCAGTTGATGTAGATGGTACATATTTTATTGTCATTTAAGACAAGGGCTTTAAGCAGCACTTAAAAGACAAAGTCATGGGAGAGGGGAGTGATGATAGATCACGTAAGGAAGTTTAGACTGTGTAATTTGTAAAGTAATATAGTTTACTTTAATTAAAAAACCTTCAGGGGGAATCTATTTGTCACCGTTCACACATGGGAATTATAAGTGTGTGACACATCAAATGCCCACTGGCTGCCAAAAGATTGGCAGCTTCCCATCATGAGGACATGCTGCTTTTCTCTCTCTCGCAAAAGTTAATTGAATATATCTGGGTTGGGGACTGTTGGTTGGACAAGATGAAAGGTTTGAAGATCTTATTGTGGGCTTTCAGAAGTTGTGATGAGCATTTTTCACTGTTTTCTAACATTTTAGGCCAAACAATTAATCAGTTGATAAAAAGTGAAAATAATAACCAGTTGCAGCCTTTTTAATACCATCCATTGCCCCCGGTCTTTCTCTATGAAAAGCATCTTTGTGTGAAAAACTTCATAATCTCCGAAAACAAGGCCATTTTGTCTGAGGGTCCTCAACAACCATCAGAGCTCTGAATATTTTATGTGTGAATCTGTTTGTATGAAGTTAAGTGACTGAGTTAGTCAGAGCTGAATAATGCCCAACATACTGACAGGAACACATGTCCCAGATTTGACACAGATAAAATGTCACGGCTGAGTAATGCCTTCATTTATTTGCCCTTTACCCACTTCTGAGTTCGCTTCATTGTTCAGGATTGAGTCAGTACGATCATGATCTCGACAAGCCAAGCTCATCTTTCAGTAAACCCACATTTGACATGGAGAGTGTGTGTGTGTAATATGAGTGGTTGTGGTATGTTGTTGCTGCTGCAGACTGAGCCTGGATGGGAGATATCAGGGAATTGAGTGTGACGATGAGGGTGAAATACCCGCATGAAGTCAGACACCACAGACCTGGCACCAGTATGGCTAAAGTGTGTGTGTGTGTGTGTGTGTGTGTGTGTGTGTGTGTGTGTGTGTGTGTGTGTGTGTGTGTGTGTGTGTGTG
>JAPZEB010000012.1:14277952-14296003 GCA_029783705.1 Chaetodon striatus
CAACATTTTATCCCTATATCCGCACCTTCATCACATCTAAGTTGGATGTTTCCTCCCTGACTCTGCAGATTGTCCCTCTCCCTCCACTGAGCACGTGGTCTGTGGAGCAATATTCCTGAAAGCTCTCGGCCAGGCAGTGCTGCTTCCCACCGAGCTTTTGTCCAGGCAGCCCAGCGTGGAGGAATGGGAGAATGTTAAATAGACAGAGAGTAAGTGGGAGCTAGTAAAGAGTATTAATTGTATGTGTGTGTGTGTGTGTGTGTGTGTGTGTGTGCATGCTGGACTGTAAAGCCCATGCTATATACCCTTTGCTCCTTCTGATCTCTCCTATAAATAAGCACTGCAACAGCGTGAGCTCCTACATTTACGAGGCCGTCTTATGAATGGCCTTTAGGAGATTTAGCAACAAGAGAGAGGGAGCAAGAGAAAAATCATGAATTGAATTAGGGAGGGAAAAGGGGGAAGGTTCATTCTCTACTCTTAAGCTGAGGCTGAAAAAGAAGCTTTTATTTGGCTATTTTAATGCAAATTAACCCCAAGAAATTCTTCATTGTGTTATGGATGTGTGAGGCAGTTATGCTGGGCCCCATTTACACACATTTATATGTGTGTTAAACAAAAGGAATGGTGCTGGAAGGTACAGAGGGCATTTTGTTTGACTCAAGGAGGCAAAAGCCAAACACATTTGAAAAGCAAAATAAATAGGAACCATAAAAAAGATTTAAAAGACTAGTTTAACATTTTTTGCTGAGAGTTATATAAAGCTAGAGCCTGAGAGTTTGGCTTAGCTTAGGACAAAGACTAGAAACAGGTGGAAACAGCTAGCATGGCTCTGTGTAATGAAAACAAACCCACCTACCAGCATGTCTAACCTCCCAAAAAAGTGTCTTATCATACTTGCATTTTTTTATGTATCAAACAAATTAGATAATGTGTTTATCACTATGTTTTAGAGGTGCTGCTATTTATTTTGTTTCCTTTAGACACCTGTTTCCACCTGTTTCCAGTCTTTATGCTAAGCTAACTAAACCTGCTGCTGACTTCACTTTTGTGTCTAACGCACAGACATGGAGGTTGGTATCAATCTTCATAGCTAAGGACATTTTAATATTAGGTATGATTGATTTATATCATGTGATTGCCCGCTCTCCACTTAGCTTTCACATTATGTTGTTCCCTACCCAAGTACATTTGCATCATCATCTCTGTGACATTTTTGTTGTGCTGCAGTGTAGAAAAGGGTGCTGCAGACAAACACAGCAGAACAGTGAGGTGAAGCTCTGTTTGGGGCTCTGCGCATGGCTCTCCACCTCCCACCGGAGCTCCAACCGCAGGTCAAAGGCATTAGCGAAACCAAATCTGGGTTTGTCCACAGCAGGCTGTGCTGCCATCTGATATAGCGGCATCAGTGTTTAATTAAAAATGTTTTATAACGTTTGGTACAGTTATTGTACATCTGATGCGTAATGTACTGTAGCACACATGAACTGTACTCGAGGAAACCTTTTCAAGTGGATTCAGGCACAAATCAGCATACTGTAGCCCGTGTACGTTACACAGTGCTCACATTCATCAAACAAACTGGACTTTGGGGTCAAGTGTTCTCAGATCTGAGCCCGGGTTCCTGATGTGAAAGCAAATAAGCATACTTCCCGAAATGTCAAACTATCACTTTTTATACAAATAAATTTTACCTCCTGTGACTGCAGAGTTTCCTATCTTTTGCAGTTGACTTCTCCTGCAATCTCTGTAACCTTTTGGAGGTCATCCAAACATCACTTCCACGCTCCACTCCTTTTTTTTAAGCTGTGTTAATCAAGCCACCCGTTCAATAAGAGGATTTGTTCAGCTTCAGATAGCTCTTTTAGATTCTTAGACTATATGTCTGGGATTATTTTGGCTACCTGTGGCCCCACTGGCACTGAGACTCTTTTCAGAAAGGCACCAAAGCAGCTCCATGGTAAACATGAACCCCACTGCAACCTGAGACTTTCGACTTTCCCTCTGACAGCAGTGCAACATAGCCAACTCTACGTCAACTGACATCAACAGCTCGACAGTCAGATAAATCACAGTCTAATAATCTTGTCAGTGTCTGAATATGATGCATCCACAAACAAACTGACAGGATGCAGCGTTACCAACTGTTTCCAATAATCCAGAAAGAGAATTACTGCTTTGATTAAAAACAAAACACAAAAGGAAGGCTGAGCTTCTCTAAGCACAAAAGATGTCTTTCAAGGCCAGATAGAGATCCATCACACATGATTTGTGGCTTACATCAGACCTGCCTTCCCCCACCTTTGTCAAAGCACTCTAAAATAGAAAAGACCCTTGCTTTAAATCAAGAGGCTGAAATCAATACAAAGAAGTGACATGAAACTGTAAGTATCAAGGCCTTCCAGCATACGTGTTGGGTACAGTGTGATTTACAAACCTTTGGCAGTGAGCTAAACATTTATATATGCAGAACACATTATGCTATATCATGCTGTCATGGGTTTGCTCTAAGTATATTGATGTTTGACATTAAAAGCTTGCAGAATCAGCTGTTTCTAAATATATACTATCAGCAGTGCAGCATCGTGTTTTTATTAGGAAAGGCAGTAAGGGACTATCACTCCACCACTTTGGTCCAGACTGAAATATCTTAACAACTACTGGATGGATTGCCACAAAATTTTCTGCAGACATTCGTGTTCCTCAGAGGATGAGTGCTAATGAGTTTGATGATCCTCTGACTTTTCCTCTAGCTCTATCGTGACATTGACTTTTTTCATATTGACTGAAATGTGTCAACAACTGTTGCCGCCCTCTTCAGCATGTCGTTCCTCCTCATACCCCTGACCAGCCCATCATTAAAGGCCCGAAAGTCCAAAAAATGATCTGAAAAAAAGAAATAAGGTAAGGCCTGAAAGGTCTGAAAAGTTGCTAAATGTGGTATGAAAGTCACCAAGTTGGCAACACTGTTATAATGTCAGGCTTTTCACTCCACCTTTGAATGTGGCCATTCAGGATCAATATAAACACTTGCCATTATGACCAGGTCTTTCGGCTCAAAATGTATCATATGGTAAGATGACTCTGACATATTTTCATTTACTATGCTGTCTGCAGGACTTACTGTAGCATAACAACAAGCAGTAGCTTCGGGGAGATTGGCAGGGGTGGGATAAAGCTCAGGGGCTTCCTGTCCTCACCGGGCAGTGAACTATTAGCGGAAGCACTTCTCATAGCAGTATAAATAGCAGACGCACACATAACTCAGACTGAAATACCCTCTCACCTCATCCCCTGTCTGGCATCAGCAGCAGCAGGAGATGAAGCCCCCTAAGTTCAGCTTGGGGGCCTTCAGGACAACAGCAACCAAGAGAGATGGTATAGAAAGTTTACAGAAGCCAGATATGAGTGTGGCATACTTTAACTTCCTCCCAGCATGTCGCTGAACAGGATCGCATTTCAGCACATTCGTCAGTATGAGATCATCTTGTCACATGGGGTTGACCTTTGCTGCCATACTGAAAAGAAGCTTTAGGGTTTGGGGCCGGCACAAGCCTGTACTGAGGAGAAACTGTAAAACGGAACAAAAAGACATTCATTATCAACCTGCCAGCTGTATCTGAAGCTGAATGTCTGTTCCACAACATTGTATGGTCCTGACTTTGAAGAAACTAGTGCAGTGTCCGTTCAAAGCGCGCCTGTTCGGAGCAGTCGGACAGCTTGGCCTGTGATATTACTGCTTGCAGTTTTCTCGAAAACTGCCAATACAAACAATGTCATACTTGACACTGCGCTTCTTTGGATCCTGAGCAATACTCCCCATAACCTGCCATGACATAGTTGCATCACAGACCCAAGTCGTGGCTACTTGGAACCAGACACATTGATGAAATACACTCTGATTCACTTTAGAAATACATTTTTTTGGTCAGTGGTGTAGTGGTAGTTAATGAGATAGGTGTAATACTAAGTAGCTGGGTAGTTTACTGAGGATGCAGTGGGACTACCCTCCTATATATTCCAATGGTTTTTTGGCTTCTAGGTGGATGTACTGTAAACTGTGTATCTCCTTTATGACACTGGCTGTATGAATTCCAAATTCTATCAAATTCAACACTGCACTTCCCTACGTCCCCAGCTTTAAGTCTCATAACCATATTTTAGCAGAATAACATTACTCAGATTGACAATGTGTTAAAACTAGATTAACACATTCTTATTAATTACACAAACTCACCTGACAATCAACACAGGCAACTGAACTGAAGGAAATAGCCTGTTAGCCAGCTTGCAGCCTGTTAGCTTAGCTTGCACACTGCCATATGGTTGCTCCAAAATCCATCACATAAGTTAAATTTTTTGAACATACTCGAGACAAATTTCAGACCGAAATATTTTGGAGGGGAGGAGTTCCTCAGGCACATAAGATATCACAGAGATTCTCATAGGAATGAATGGACTTCCAGGTGACTCGTCTCCATACACATACGTAAGTGGAAATGAGGCGTATGAACAGAAGGCTCCGTCCATCTCTATATCTAACACTGAATATAAATCAGCCCATACGCTCGCCTAGTGTGAAGTAGATCAGATGAACGGTTCTTGAGATATGGACACGCACATATGTACAGACAGATAGACACACAGATAAACAGACAGAAAGACAGAGATGCTGTGCTTTACAGTGAGATACTCATAACGTCTCTGATGCTTTAGGGAAACACACTCCACAACTCACAGAAGCAGTGAAACTATGAAAGAAAGAGCATGACTAAGCTGATTTCTATGAGCACTTAAACATTATGGACTGTGTGTGCGCCATGAGCTCTCACAGCCATGAGTAAGCACAGAACAGAGCATCAAAGCAGTGATATCATTTTCACCATTGAATTTGGTGGCACAACACACAATGAGGACAACCCCAAATGACCACAGGCGACAGTAACCCACACCTTCATGCTATAGAGAGAAAATGAGTCAGTGGCATCTAATTACAGTAAGTCTGGGGCAAACTGTTTCAAGACAGTGTATCAGAGGAGTAGAGATGAGAGCGATGGGAGCATCTTGGAAACTAAGCAGCCAGAGAGGGCACTATCATAGAGCTAATGTACTGTTCAGTCAGAAAAGATAATTGCTGCGTTGCGACCTGAATAATACATTTCTCTGACTGAGAGTGCAAAACATCAAGTCGACATGTTTTGAGCTCCCACAGTCTGCAGAGCTGATGAAATCATCATCAAGTCATCAGGGCTGCTCCGTTGACGACTCTGAGATCATAACTTTTTCTGGGATTTGGTTGATTGATGAATACATGGTGATCCAATTATTTCTGACTCTCTTTTACTGCAACAATTACATGAATGGATGAAATTATTGGAATTATATTCCAAGCAGAGTTTTATTGGCTGTCTGCCGAGTCACTGGTCAGGTCAAATTTGATTACTTTGAATTTTAAAGATGAACTTAAAGCAGCTTTAATCAATATTTTTAAACAACAATAAATCAAATGACAACGTAAAACAATCTGGAGGCAATATGAAAGGGGTCAACTGTAGTGACGGACCTGCAGCATGTAGAATTATCAGAACCTGGAGCTTCCCTTTATGCAGAATTTTCCTGAAAACAAACAAAAAGTAGCCCATACTCATACAGAGGTAATCTCTCTTAATCGTACCTTATGATTCACTAGAAGTGTGGGGCAGTGTATTTATGTGCAGAGACTCTACCCTCTGCCTGTATTTTCTTATTTTCCTTCCTCTTTTGCTATGTTTGGGAAGTTTATGTGCGTGTACCCCTAGACAATATAGCATGCAGGTGAGGTGCAGTCTTTATAAAGGAGGTAGGGACCAGGTAGTAGCTGCATACATCCACAGTGCAGAAATATAAATAAATGTAAAACATGTCAAGGCAAAAAACTAAGCTGACAAAGGTAAACAAAAGCTTTCACTTTACTGTCACGTGTGGGCACTGAAGGAGCTAACGAGGAGGTGGCCTGTTTTTTGTTGGACAGGTGGGTGCCGGCAGTTAGCTTAGTTAGCTTGTTAAAGTATTGTGAGATGAGATTTATTTCTGTGGGGACTTATCCCGTAGATTGTCTTGTTTTTCTCTGTTTGTTATTTTTGCATCTACATAATTTAATTTTAACTGCATTCATATTTTGTTTACATATTTTATTTGACTATTTACTTTAAATTGGGAACTATTTAACGTGCAGGTAATGAGTGTTGTGATTAAGTTTGGCGGAGTCATATACATAAGATGTGAGATGCCATTATTGTTGTTGAGGTTCAGTTGTCCTGTAAGTTTAAGTTCATAGGTAAGATAGGAGAGAGAAACCTGCTTCACAGTATTGACTTTTCCATCACGCTCCTACATTAGTAGCTTGCAGTGTACGAAGAAGCAGTGTCGGGAGAGGGGGCTGAGTTTGAATGTTTTGTTAAAGCAACAATTTCTGCATAGTAGGCGTCTACCTTTAAGGTGCTTTAGAGTGAGTGTCAGTTTATTGTTTAGCTGTCCAGCCCACAACTTTACTATTTACTGTTCATTCTCACCGCTCTCATGGCATCGTTTAGCAGAAAAGTTCTAAAAACCTACCACCTGCTCAGCACCAAAGAGCAGATGGACACATTCAGTGACTTTACAGGGCATTTAGCAGCTAAGGAGTCAGATTTTGGGAGTTGGTAGAGACCACAAACAGAGCTAAAAGACAGGTAATATTGGACTTACTTTTACCAGGTGGACTGAAACAAGACTCCAAATTAATAACAATGTTGCTCCATAACTTGTAGATATGCAAATAAGTAGGGATGCACAATACTGGAGCTTTTGCCAATAAACAGCATGCCGATATGTAACAACTCTAGACCAATAACCGATATCAATATATCCACTTTTTTCCCCGACCTATTTTTAATGATCATCAAGTCTCTTCTGTAGTGGAATTAACATCATATTAGACATGCATACTGTCATCATGATAGCCCACCAACAGATGGAGACATGAAATAAAATGCTTTTCAATGTGTGTAATATTCATTCATTGTGTACAATAAGAAAAAACATGTTGGGCAATTCTAATACTTCATTTTAAAGCCAATATTGGCTGATACTGATGACGTGTCGATATTATTGTGCATCCCTATGAATAAGGAATCATTTGCCTACAAAATTTGCTGTATTACTGTATTAACTAACAATTTGACAACATGTGGACACTGTTTCCAACTTGCTGCCTCCAAGTGGCCAAAAAATCAGCAAGTTTGAGGATTATTAGGTGTTCCTGTATCAGCTGAGAAAATTACCTTTCTTCTTACTAAAAGGATTTTGTGAAAAAAATGCACTGTCACAAAGCTGAAAACTTTAATTAGCTGTGCGTGGCTTTCACACAAACCGTCAGATGGAAATCAGAATGAATAACTTCAGATTTCTTATCTACAGCAGATGGAGATGAAGTCATTACAAAGTCATCTTTACAGATAGTAGATGTGATGTCACAGCATACTGGCAGCAGCATTATTCATCCCACTCTCTTCCAGTAGCTGCATCACATCAGCACATCGGTTTACTTTATTGACTGTCTCCTCCTGGCACTCACTCCTCTGGTGCAACATCTCCTCAGGAGTCTTCCCTCTGTTGCACTTTGGCCACAGCAGTGAGCCACACAATACTTTAAGCTCTTAGTCTGTTTTTAAAATAAGTTCCAGGAATGTTGCTGGACAGTGGGCAGGTTTCAGACGGTGACCTGACCCTCGCTCTGACTGTCTGTGTGTCTGTGTGAATGCTGATGTCATCCCCCTGGTCTCACCAGGCGACAGGGTGACTGCAGCCCGAGTAAACTGAGGAGCCACCGGTTAAATATGGAGCTCCAAAACAGACAGGGACCTGTAGTAAATTATGCTAACTCTTAAAAATAAAGGCCCAGTGTGTAGGATTCAGGGGGATATATTGGCATAAACATGAATATAATATTTATGACTATGTTTTCATTCTTGTATAATCACCTGAAATGAAAAACTGTTGAGGTTTTGTCACCTCAAAATGAGCTGTTTATATCTACTAAGGGAGCAGGACCCCTTCAGTCCTCTTCTACAAAGTTCGCCATGTTGTTTCTACAGTAGCCCAGACTGAACAAACCAAACACTGGTCTAGATTGGGCTTTTCGCTCTTTCATGTCTGCCACCAAAGTTTCAGTTGGCTGTCTCACCACTGCATGTCACTAAATCCTACATGCTAGACCCTCTTTTACAAAGTTATTAAAATAATTTCTGAATATGTACATTACATCTGTGTTGCATTTGTTGTATTCAAGTGTGGAAAGTAGGCTAACTAAATGCAGCACATCATCAGTAATGTGAATATAATGATTATGTGAGGAAAGGCAAATAAAAGAACAGTTGAACAGTCCGAAAATAAGTTCAGAAAATTACATCACTCTACTGTATGCTGTATATAATATCGATATATTGTCCGGCCCTACGTACTTCTGATACTATGAGTTCTTGTCTCTGTACTTTGACATAAGTGGGCTTTAAATTTAGGACTTTTACTCTTATTTTTACATTGTAGTACTGCCACCTTTACTTAAGTACAGAATGTGAATACTTCTCCCACTGCTGGTTATATTCACGAACCACATTTCTGTGCATTGCCCTTTTGCTGCACCGTCACTTTGTAAAGGTTGATGAAAAGTTTCAAAGTTGGAAACACATAATGTCTGGCTTTAGCTGTGCCAGCTGAATTTGTAGTGGAAAATGCAGTGTAGATCTTTGGGGTAATGACAAAAACTATAGATAGCCATATTATAAAACAGTCTCTCTGGCACCTCATTAGATGAAATATTAATCGCAAAGCTTCAGAAGAGGTAAATTGAGTCAGTCTCTCATTTATGTTCATAGGATTTCCAGAGATTCACAAGCATATCTGTTATAATTAATTCATGATACTAGGAGGATGGGAACAGGGCTTAGGAGTGTTCCAGTCACACTGAGAGACGCAGCAAAACAGCTGTTGGCAAACACATCAGAGAACAAACAGTCACACACATATCATCCATGGACACACATAGGCCTCCACACTACAGGACACATTAATATCTCCACTCCCCTTGTGTAAAACCAGCATCAGACCTGAACTGCCCTGAAAAGAAATCACTTAAAAACCCTTTTTCCCCTTCTTCTGAAATCACTGCCTGCCAGCTGATTCAGCACAAGCTCTGCTCTCATCCACTCTCCACTTACTGTAAATCATCATCTATTAACTCAGGCTGCTCTAGCTGTGCATGCCATGCATAAACACGCTAAAACTCCTGCACCCAGTTCAGTTATGAGAATGATTTAGCAAATTCAAGGACTATGCAGCATGGAAATGCTGACTGTAGCAGCCACACAACTCAAATTTCAGCTTTTTACTGCCCCAAAAATGGAAGTTCAGGGTATGGTGAACATTTTGCACAAGAAGCAGGTGCAGATACAAGACAGCACAGGTTTAAACTGAGTGTGTGAGGTGTAACAAAAAGTCAAAAGGACACACAGGGCACAAAGCTCAGTGCTGCATTCACCCACTCACCAGCTCTGAGGCTCTGGGGTAAGCTGCTGGTGAAGTGCTAGAGAGAAACCAAAAAAGGTGCCACGGTCTCCCAACTTATGTAGCGTGTGTGTAGTATCCAGGTTAAAGCCCCACACTTGGCTTGAAAGGGTCAATAGAGCCCAGAGGAGAATAGTCCAACGATGAGAGGAACAAGACGCGAGGGAGACAGTGTTCCCATGTCCCAACGGGGCTGCCATAGCAGGGTGCAGGTCCTCTTAGCAGCAGAGCAAGTTCAGTTCAAGAAGGGGAGAATCCTTTTGTGGCTCCCAGAGAGATAACAGAGAAGAATCCTGTGTAGTGTCCTCTGTGGATGCCTCCCTTGTTTCTAATTCTCCTTCTCTTCCTCCCCTGCTCTATCGTGCTGCCTCTCAACTCCGTTTGCTGCTGTCAGTCTGAAGAGCAGGCTGCGAAAATGTGGTCGCCACTAGTACATGCGTGTGTGTGTGTGTGTGTGTTTCTTTCAATGCATGTGCGCCTCCCCCTCCTCTATGCTCAGAGGGAGACAGAGGACAAGTGCCTTGAATAGCCCGCTCACTCCTCCCCCTCCCCTCTCTCTTTCAGTCCCTCCCTCCCTCCCCTCTCTCAGCTGACATCAACACTCAAGGGACTGCTGCCAAAATACCAGGCAAGGTTGTCAAGATACTTGGAGGCAATTGAATAGAGAGAGAGAGGGTGAAAAGACAGCAGACTGTTTTATCTGTTGGAGTTCACACGGTCCAGAGTGCCTCTGTCTGTGTCCACTTCTTGCTGCAGGTGCTTGTACATCTGAGGAGCATGAAGAGTAAAAAAAACTAATTTTCAAAGTTAAAAAGCCAGACACGAAGAATGTAAAGGTTTCTCTTTACTCTGAGCTTGAAAGCTTTGACGTTTGACTTGATCTGGAATGAATCAGGGAGACAAAAGAGGCCTAAATGTGCACAGTGACCCAGGAAACTTTATTACAGACCTTTAGCTCCTCTGGAAAGGGAGAGCAGGAGAAATATGTGCTGTGACAGAGCAATGAGACATAATCAAAGCACATCAAGTGTTATTTTATTTATTCACTGATGTGAATTTTAAGTGGTTTACCTCAATGATTTTCCATACAAGTAGCTCAAACAAGCAGCTTAATGCCAGCCTACCTCAGTCATGCCCTCTCACCCACAGCTGCTGTTTTAACCAGCTGATTTCTGTCTCTCTCGGGTCAATCTGTGTGCAGCTGTCAGTGTGTCACCTCAACTGTTCCACACAATAAACCTCACACACACAACAGTTGCACTCCAACAACGTGAGAAAATGAGGTGGTTTTGTGTGTCACCTTCTCAGTTAGGATTTAGGATAATAAAGAAAATGTTTAACGGCATGTGACTTAAGATATCACTCAGCAGTAAGGCTTTATAGGTGACTATTTAACCCCAAATACCAGAAAAAATGCTGGTATTGTACGTTTCTGCAAACCACAGATACATTACATGTGCACATTATTATGTACTTAATGTACTTTATGTTTAAATAACATTGTTGTTAACGTGGTTAGGTTAAGGTACAAAACCATGTGGTTACGGTCAGGATCATGTTTTGGCTCGGTTTTGTAGGCACAGCCCAGAAGGAAAAGCAGTGATGTCTCAGTAAAAGACAACCGCTTTTTGTGCCACTATCCCAGCCGACGGGTCGCTAAAAACACCCACATTTGGAGTCTAAAAGGTCGATGGAAACACAGCAATGACTCGCTAAAACACAACTGCTTTGTTGTCTCTTGGTCTCAAACAGCTTGACTGGCATCTGCATATCAGCATATCATGTCACTTTAGAAATGCTGATATGATATGAAATGTAACATATTTGAGGTTTGCAGAAACGTACGCCAGCGTTTTCTTCTAGCAACTGGGCTGGATATTCATATTTCCGTGCTATTATAAAACATTTTATTTGCAGCTAAAAGTGCAAGATGAATTCATTTTTTATTAGTTTTCCAACAGGTCTGATGTGCAGAGTAGATCATACAAGGGATATTAATATTAGAATATCAAAATGAAGACACAAAGATTTCATATTGATGGTTGGAGGTTGGAAAACACCACAGGTCCACAACACATGAAAACATAGTACTTTTTAAGACACCAACACAAAAAAGACATCTCAGAGTTCACTGCTTTCTTGGTGTAAAATTTACACTTAGCTACACCTGTACAATCTAATGCAGTCCATTACATCAGCCCTGCCAGGTTACTGCAGTTATTAAGTCAGATGCATTAAGTATGTCCTCAGTTTTAGATGGTTTGTTTTCTTGCAGAGAGCCTCTAGCTGACTAAACCATGTGATGGACTCGGTTAGTGTGGTTTTATTTCTGAGGCGTTAGCTTTGAGCTTTGACAAAGAGGCAGCGAAGCTTCTTAGCAAAACTTGCACATTAGGGAGGATTATAACTGACCTAAGATTAGTGTCTTTGGGCACTATCATCAGGGATGAGTTCCTCTCATGTGATCATGCTGGCATCATGGACCAGCTTCTGGTTTCAAACACTCTCTGCCCCCTGCTGCCTTCATGTGGTATTAAAAAAAGAGCTGATGAGCTGTACCATACACTCAGCTGCCTCTTTAGACCTAGCTAAAACCGATGCAGTCTAATACAACAATGTGTATGTGATTCAACTTTATGGTTATTTTGAGGCTGCAACTTGTGGTACTGTTGAAATGTATTGTCTCATACTGACAGGTGTTTTTATTTTTTTGTTCACCTTTGAAAAACAGTTCAACAGCACCACAAGCTACATCTTTACTGCAGGAATGTTTTATTAGGCTGCATTGGTTTTAGTTAGAAACCTAATACACTGGCAACTGAGAAGTGGATTCACAAAAGGACTGAGCACCTTTTGTGGCTGCTAAACCTGCAGAGATATGACAAAAAGAGTCTTCAGAGAGTTGGTGGTTGTTGTTTTTTTTCTCTTATCTTTTTTTTTACTCACATTCATGCCACATTGATAATTACAATCAGATGCAAAAAAGGGAAATTAGCTGCAAAACTTTATTGGCGTGATTGTGCTGTAATATCATTAGTGCAATATCTTTTGTGACCTGGACCTTAAGGGGAACTATTATGCTATTATGCACCGCTTTTCTGACCTATAAATGTTGTTACAATGTGAGATACTCCTGTTAGACGATGCCAAAGCGGCAATTAATGAGGTTTATGCATTTGGACGTGAGCCCTGCGAGCTGTTTAGGGTGGCTCTGCACAATGTGTTTTACTGTCTTTTTCTTTTAAAGAGTAGCCACACTGACGTCAATGTGTGCCGGACATAACTGGGCATGCCCAGGAATACGTCGCACAGGTAAGCAGGTAATGACAACAACAAGCTACGGCTAACAGCTAGCGGCTAGCGGCTAACGGCTAGCGGCTAACGGCTAACGTTACTTACCATTTAGAGACGTCTTGAAGTAACCTCTGTACTTAAGGCTGTCCTGTCTCTACCTCCGGGTCGGATTCGGGATCCAACACATACGGCTGTATTTCAAAAGTTGATATTTTCAAAAGTGAAATTCTCTCAACTTCCACACCGGCAAAATAAGGAAGTGGTGCTCGGCAGCGCTCGGCAGCCCTTCGGAAGTCCTCGGGGGTGTGACCAATCACAGCGGAGTGGGCTGGGGGGGGGATAAAACAGGCCGTTTTTCGTGGGATGCAGGAAATATAAGGAAGTGATGCAGCGAGAGACACAGCTGTGTCCAGATTTTTCGTCAATTACCTTTTTTCCATGATGAAAACCAGACGATGAGCTACAAATAGATATTGATAATAAAAGCTAAGATGAAATCTATGTTTCATTTTCTTTGAGGAGACATGACAAAAATGATACAAGAGGTGGACAATTGGACAATGAAAGCCAAGAATGCTTGCAATTATCTTCAATGCAGCATGAGCGACAGGCTGGCAAACTCTAGTAAATAGTCTGCACCAGGATGTTTCACTAGCCAACTAAAACGCTCACACCCGAGCAGCGTCAGCCGTTGGTGCAAGTTGGCTAAAATCTCATGAATTTAAAATTAAAACGTTTTGAATTATCATTGACTAAAGCTAGACTAGAACTATGAAGAATATCTGTAAGAATATCGTCTCAAGACTAAGACTAAATCTAAAATAGCTCTCAAAATCAACACTGGCTGATATAACGTTTGCCATGTTCACCATCTTAGTTTAGCCTGTTAGCATGCTAACATTTGCTAATTGGCACTAAACACAAACTGCAGCTGAGGCTGATGGGAATATGACATTAGTTTTATCGATATTTGGACACAATATATTGAACACATTTGAATATTGAATTGATTAAATTCATCCTGCAGAAGATGTGAATGCATGTACCAAATTGTGTGCACAAAATTTCTTGGAAATCCATCCAATTTGTCAAGATACTTTACTGTAAACCAGAAATGTCAAAACGCTGGTGGTACTAAAAGAAAAGTTGCCAAAGTCGGTAGGGTTCATCCTCTGAGGACAACAAATATCTGTACAAAATATTATGGCAATTCCTCCAATAGTTGATATTGGATCGATGAAATACTTCATTTCAATCTGGACCAAAGTGACCAAACCAGTCAAGCACCATTGCCAAACCTTGAGTCATGCAGCAAATAGATCATTTGTTAGCAATTATCTTAAGTGATGGAAAAGATTTAAAAATAGCAAAACATAAATAATGTTGGAAACTTGTTATCACTCATCTTCAGTGATGAAACAGATTTAAAAATACGGAAAGATAAATAATGCTCTCAACTCTGTTTGTGTTTCTGAGCATGTGGGAAAGTTCAGCATGCATGTATCTCCTTGGAGCATCTTGGCCTGAGCGAGAGCACGCACTGGGGAGTTTGTCAGCAGCGTCTCCCACACACAGCTCACTGACTCAGTGTCCTGAATAAATATCTCAAACCTGATCAAAAGGCTGATTTCTGATATCCAAGAACATGATGTGACCCCTGTCCGTTCTCTGTATGCCGGGCAGCTCCGACTTATAAATACCAGAAGGACTCCACAGAGCAGAAGAAAAGGAGGAAGAAGAAAGGAATGGTGTGGGATGTCGAGAAAATGCTGAAAACATCCTAATGGCAGCTCGGGCAGGAGGCCAGACAAGAATGCCTTCAGACAGAACAAAGCACAGTCAGAGGGAGGGATGGAAGAAAGGGAAAGGGAAGAAGAAAGGGATAGAGAAGAAGGGAACAGAAGTGATGGCTGGCCTTAAAGATTATCTGCCACAACGTCCATGACACCGGCGAAGTGCTCATTAGTAGTCTGAGCCACACCTCAAGGAGAGATCTTATTTTAGACGGCGAGCAGGGAGCAGTACACAAGCAGGCAGGGTCATTTTTCCTGTTATAGACCCCCTCCACTTCGATGACTGAGACAGCCGCAGTCAGCACTATTACTGTATTGATTAATGGATAGTGTGGGATGCTATAAGAAGGAGTGGTGCTGGTTATTATGGGATTAAATGAAAGCACGCCCACTCTGGCTATTTAACTGCACATGATCCCAAAGGAAGAGGCCAAACTGAGTACTGTGGTTTTGTCAGACTGTAGATAATAGCATTTAGCTACAACTTTATGGATGTTTGTAACACTGATTTAGTTGATAGAGGATTTAAGAAACAAACTAGTAAAATTCTGCTTTGTTTTGATGCATTGCAGCAAAGATCCAAAAGATGTTGTGTCCTGAAAACTCCTCATACAACCATCATAAATGCACCCTCTGCTGAAACAAATAACTAACTCTCTACTCATGACAGCAAAAAGGCAAACAACAGCCTTGATGGCAGGACATCGTAGGTGGCTCATATTAAGAAGTAGGTTTGTGATTTGTACATGCCGCACAAGTCCTTCCAAAAGAACTTCCTCCTCTCAACTCCCTACCATCTCATCCACTGTCCTTGTGCTTACGAGATGGCCTTTGCACACCTCATTGCCCGCTCTTGTTGGCGCAGCTCCTCGACCCTCCAGATCTGCAGAGAGATGGGGTTGCCATGTGCCAGGATCAGGGCCGGCCCTGGACATCTGGGGGCCCTAAGTGCGATAAATTTCGGGGGCCCTACTTTGCCATACATACACAGCCCCTGGGGTTGGTTCCAGTGTTACATTTGGAAAGTTTCGTGTTTGCTGCCAAATGTATATTTTTCTTGGAAAATTAAAGCGTTATTAAAGCTGTTCAAACTGATTTTGCTCCTCAGATCCAGTTGTAGCTATGGCCCATCATGTTGATAGAGCAAAAAAAATTAATGCATGAGGTTTATAATTGCAAAAGGTATTTGGTTTTGTGTATCCTTAACCGGTGTCCATGTATGGCAAAGTAGGGCTTATCCTGCTTAGGGCCCCCAGATGTCCAGGACCAGCCCTGGGTCACGTTATGTATGTTGACCATTGATGTTGACTCAGTAGTCATCGTTGCCAGTTTTTTGGATCAAACAAACATGAAGATCCTCACATGCCGCCCTATGAACAAATGGGCTGCAGTTCATGGTAAATAACGTTGTTGCCAGATCTGCACAGAGGTGCGACAGTCCATCAATTCAGTTACGTTGCATCCATCTGGGGGCCCTCTAGTGGTCGCGGGGCCCTAAGCAGGGGCCACTTACAGGGAGGGCCGGCTCTGGCCAGGATGGTCTTCTCTCTCCAAGACCAAGGCCTCCTTCATCCCAGATGTTGGAGCTGTTTGGGCTACACATTGGTCACAGGATTTCGTCAGCATCATTTCTAACCCTACCTTGCAGCACTTGTACTCTTCTACAAGCCTGGACACAGGGAGCTCCTGAAGGCCTTTTCCGTACAGCTCTGTGTTGGTAATGCACCCAGGGAGATCTAGCCACTTACTGGCAAATGAGCTGATCAGTCTCTCCAGTCTGTCAACCTGAGAATCTGCGGTTTTTCTCCATTAACTGACTGATTTTTTGATTTGTAAAAAATTATAATTGGAAAGAAAATAGTGAGAAATGCAGTCACAAGTTCTCTGAACTCAAAGTGACACCAACTATTTTTTGTTCAACAATAGTATAAAATTCAAAATGACTGATAATTCATTAGAATTAGGAAAAGCAGCAAATCCTTACACTTAGGAAGCTGGAACCATGAAATATATTTGCATCAAAAAAACTTGCCAACTAATTTTTTTTGTCAACTGGCTCATTCAGGGGTGTCAAACTCATTCTAGTTCATGGGCCACATACAGCTCAATTTGATTTCAGGTGGGCTGGACCAGTAAAACCATTGCATATCAACCTGTAAATAACAAAGTCTTCAAAATGTTCCCTCTCTTTAAGTGTAAAGAAGGACCATTACAGGTAGCTTACATTCTGAAAGCGTTCACAAAAATGAGCAGTCCATTTACAAAACAAATGATGATGACAGCCTGAGATGAAGGCTGAAAGATGTTAGAAAGATCAATGCAGTTCCAACAATATATCTGTTTGTCAGCAAACTCACCCTCAGAGTGCGGCTTTGACGCTGATGTTATTTTGTCACAGCTGCAATGCTGATGTCTCGGCTAAAACTAAAATCAGACTTGTGTTTTTCCTGAAACCTGCCAACAATTAACATATCTTCTCTGTTATTAGTTATCCCTGCAAGATGTTGTATTGTTCACCATAATGAGTTTGACAGTGGTGCTGAATATTAAAGTCCTTGAGCACTGAAAGGTGCTGTGAGGACACCAAGCACATTGGCTTTCCATTTACCTCTGTGAAGACATAGGAGCTGGTTTATGTTTACAAATAGGTATAGCAGTGCATGTAATTGAAAAAGTGGAATTAATGACATCTCTGACATCTGCAGTTTTTACACTTAGCAAAGTCACTGAGCGGGCCAGATTGGATGTTGTATTCCTTTTATATGGGACTCAAGACTTATTATACAGTTGAGACCTCTGTATATTTTCACCCAGCGTATGAGCTGACTACAAGACTTAGTTTGGTGCTGTGGTGCTTAAGAATTGTTTCTGAAAAATTAAAGTTATATATTACAGTAATTAAAGGCAACAGAGGATGACCCAGGGTTTTTATGGTACCCATCAGACTCAGTTTATTGTCCTGAATCATCCCTAAAAATAAAACAGGTCAACCAACCATGTCTGGTTACAGCACCTGTGATTTTAATCCTGGACTTACAAGGAGTATTTGTCATCACAATGAGACAGTCCGAGGTTTATTGTCTGGCATGTAAAACAATATACTTGATAACATGACTTTGCAAGCAGCACACAGTATCCCACTGTTTCCATTTGCTACACAAAATAAAAACAGCTTAGAGGCGACCTCTAGTGGCAGATGAAGTTTATTAAAAAAAAGAAACATTTTCAATGTTTCATCAAAATTTCAACTGTTCAAATGGCACCAGCTTCAAAAAGGGTGTAGGGTACACACATCCAAAAAATCTAACTAACTACTGAAGCCAAGAATCACACAAACCAAACAAACTGTACAAACTGTAAAAAAAAAAAAAAAAAAAAAAAA
>JAPZEB010000012.1:14296049-14310421 GCA_029783705.1 Chaetodon striatus
CTGGAAAAACCAACCCCACTTTTTTTTTTTTTTTTTTTTTTTTTTAAGAAATACGTAACTGTTCCTAATTTACATATATTTTTGTCAGAGCCACAGGGAGCCATTGGATTGAGCTGTAGGTTGCTTACACATGGTCTAGTGTGCAGGGTTTAGTGGCATCTAGTGGTGAGGTTGCATTTTGCAACCCACTGACAACTCCCATTTGCTAAGAATGTAGAAGAACTAGAATGGCTGACACAACAAGAACAATGGCCCTGTCTGGATCCAGGGTCTGTCTGTTATGGGCTACTATAGAAACAACATGGCAGACTCAACGATGCTTAGTTTCAGGAGATTATACACTATAGAAAACATGGTTATTAATGTTATATTCAATTTCTGCCAGTGTATCCCCCAAAATCCTGCCCGCTGACCTTAAGTTGTTTCTTTAAGTTGTCTGACACACACACACGTGCACTTTGAGTCATCATCCTTTACTCTGAAAATCCAATAACCAAAGTTGGGGCAAAACAGAAAATATATATTTTATTGAACTCTGCAGAGGAAGTGGTGGGTTCTTAACAAAATAAAAGTAATGTACATATATTCTCAAAGTAGCATCAATGACAATTATTCTTGGACGAGAAACACAGATGGAACAAGAATAAATCTCTGCTGGTATGTCTTTCACACAAAACACAGATGGCTATTATCCACACACATACACACACACACACAAATAAAAACACTCCAACTAAAGTCATCTTGAAGAAACAACACTGGCCAAAGGACTGAAATCACAGGTAAACACATTTATAAGGACAGACTGCAGAGAAAAAGGCAAGCAAACAAGGAAGTACAGACGAGTCACACAGAACACATGCACATTCCTCACAAATTAACTATTTTGCTAATTACAAAGACACACGAGGACATTAGACGTCTTTCATTAGCTGACATGTGGTTTCTCATGTCAGCCTGTAAAGTAAAATAAGCCACAGCATAGATGTGACTGAAGGTCATTCTGAAACCTGCACCTGTGACACTCACATGTAATGAGACAATGAAATGGAATATATTCGGTACTACTGTGTGTCCTTTGACCCAAACCAGAGTCTGAAGAGAGGAAGTTAAAAACTCAGGGTGGCTCAAAAGATCAATGTCTCATCACATGAGCTGTGACTGTACTTCAGTTGGTTCATAAGAAAAAAGGTCACTTGAGCAAAACTGTTTTCAAGTCATTTCAGTCAGCACAAAGCAGAAGTGACCGAGCAGAGCGGAGAAGGCATATCAGTTTAGAGTTTAGATTAAAGAAAGGGAAAAAAAACAGCTACAGGCTATTTATTCAGACATGGCTGCTACACTGGTTCAGTCTAATGAAGGCAATGGTGACGACAATATCCAGAAAGAAAAACAGGATGTGACAAGGCAAAAAACAATACTGAATAAAATATTATGACCTTTAGAAACTCACAACATGCACAGTTTGGGTTGTAACACAGGTTGGAAAGCAGCATATTGCAAAATAATGTGGCGGGTTGAAGTGAATGTCAGCCTTCATGACTGTGAAGTACAAGCAACACGACACTGAGCGAAACAGGCAAATCAAACACACGTGGATAACTAGGAAACACAATTTTAAACCGTTAAAAATAACACGCATACTGCAGTTTGATAAAAAGTAACATGGCTAAGAAGGCACAGTCGTTTCTTGCATTCTGTAAATATAACATTTGTATTTTTTTGTGGATGTTTGGTTGATTGAAAAGAAAAGAAATCTCCTTTGGTTAATTCATTCGAAGCTGCCAATGCATCTCAGCTCAGTTACACACGTTGCAAGATGACAACAATGAATGAAAAAGACCTGAGCAAAAGAGGAGATTAAGAAACAAGATGTGGAATCTCCCATGTACATGAACACATGAATACCTTCATGTGTGCGAGGCTCATTCTGATGAACTGACATGATGAACGTTCCCTTTGTCTGGAGGATTACAAGAAGACCCTTTGTCCTGAACATCATTAGTCAACCATAGACTGTGTAACAGAAGTGGACGTAGCTCATGGGTCTAAAGAAATGCCTTACACCTGCATTCTTGTAATGGCCAGCAGGGGGCGACTCCACTTGATTGTATACATGTCTATCAGAAAATGACCCTACTTCTTACTTGATTTATTACATCAGTAAACATTTTCCTGATCAGATCACTAGTTCCATATCCTCTTCAATAAACCATGATGTCAACTTTGTAAATTAAAGTCCCATTCAGATTAAAATAGAAGATAAAGCTGGGAATGCTTTAGGGCATGGTCGCAGTCACTGCAACCTGTCAATCAGGATAGAAGCAGCAATGCATATCCTCCCCAGCTCTAACCTGTTGACCAAATATGATCACTTCTGGGTCAAAAAAATAAAACAAGATGGCAAAAGTCAAAGGCCACAAAATGGTAGTCCACAAGCCAATGAGCAACATCACAGTGGCTATGTCCACTTCCTTTATACAGTCTGTGTAGTTAGTTCATAATGACATGCACCCTTTCCATCACAAATCCTCTAATGAGAATTGTCACACACTCTAAAGTTGATTTGTTCCCAAATGACACACATAAAGCATTATAAATTACATTAAAAAGAGGTTAAAAGCAGTTGGTCGGTCTGACATGAACTGGCAGAAAGCAAGGAGATAATGGCAGCACAGAGTCTGACTGTGATCTCTGCAGATATTGACTGAAGAGGTCAAGCAGGTTCAGCCGGTGCAGAGAATCTACAGGGACCAGAAGCGAGATGTTGAGGCATGTTCAGATGGTTGGAAAATGTCAAAGCACTTCATCTACTCTTTAAAATCAGACTCAGTAGTTTCATGTGTAATTCATCAAGATGACCAAGATGGACACACTAAAAAATATATCTTAAAAAAACAAAAAAACAAAACAACACTTTCACCACTTGTATATCATGAGTCCATGCAACACGAGCCGAGAGGTATCAACATTTTCACTTGGCAACCCTCCAACAAATCAGATGCACTACAACAACTACAAATGTGTCATAACATTCCCATATTTAACCACTAATGAATCGAAGCGCTCGGAGTCGATCTTCTCATCTTTGATTCAGGTTATACAATTCCAGTTCTGCCAAGTTTGAAAATGTCGCAGCACGTTTAAAGTGGCTGAGAGCGTGGCACTGTGGTCCGTTATCCGGTCTAGGGTGGCGGAGCGATATAATCCGGGTTGTATGCTGGCTGGGCTAGGAAGTCTGTGTGTGGGAGTGGAGCGTTGGGCTGCGGCTGGACGGGAGGATGCAGAGGGTACGCTGGCTGGCCGGGGGTATACGCAGCCTGGCTGTAAGGCATCGGGTGGGGAGGGTAGCCAGGACCGGCTGCAGACAGAAAGACAACATGGCATGAGGATAAGAGGGATAAAAATACAGTAACCACATGTTCAGTTCTGTCACACAAAGTAACCATAGATGTTTCATTTCCTATTTTACATAATCCAGACATGGCCCAACCTTAAACCAGTAGCGGATATTCCACCTCCACTTCCGACTGCAGCTATTCTGAATCACCGAAATTGCACAATGTTTTTTTTTCTTTTAAAGCTACAGTGTACTGTGTCATTATCCAGGGTTGAGCAGTTTTTCTAAAGTATACTGGTTGTCTCTGGGAAAAAATAGTATGTAATCATCAGCTTCACTGAAGTACAGCGAAGTATAGGGACAACTATTATGTGTATCGATGGACAGATAGATAGCTAGATAGATAGATAGATAGATAGATAGATAGATAGATAGACAGATAGATAGACAGATAGACAGATAGACAGATAGATAGATAGATAGATAGATAGATAGACAGATAGATAGACAGATAGATAGATAGACAGACAGACAGAGATATATGGCTCTGGGGCCAATTCAGCCCTCTAGATGACACTGAACACCTAACGTTGATGCACATGTGAAGGCTGAGAGGTTTCAGGAGAAATTTAAACAGTGAGCATATAATTCATGTAAATTACTGCCTTTGATCAGAGGCGTCAAACTCATTTTAGTTCAGGGGCCACATACAGCCAATTTGATTTCAAGTGAGCCGCCCAACCGAAACCACTGCATAGTAACCTATAAATATTCTATGCAAATTCAGCAGTATGTCTTAGTTTTTCCCCTTTCAATCACTCTACTACTCACTTTCATCACATGTGACTTTTTTCATAATTTTCCGCTTCAGTGGGAGCTCTCTAAGAAGCAGGTGAAGTCATCCCCTGCCTTACACTCTGACATTTTGTCACTGCCTCAGCAGCATGGTTCCACTTATATTGTTTTAAGACAGAGGTCTGATACAGATTCTTGTACTGAAGTTGCTGGTTGACAATATTTTGCACAATGTTCAATATCTTTAAGTCTGACTATAGAAAGTACTTATTGTTATTTCAGAGTCACACGTGATGAAAGTGAGTAGTAGACCGACTGACAGCGGAAAAACTTACTTTTAAATTTGCATATCTTTTTTCTTTCTTTTTTGTTTGGAAAATGGATGAATGTTTTCAAAATTTTAAGGGCTTAATTTAACAGGTTATTACGCTTGGTTTCAGTGGTCCGGTCATCGATCAATCATTCAGTCAAAGACTGAGCAGAATTTCAATCAAACAAGATTTTCTTTGGATGACTACAGCCCTACAAAGTCCATCTTGTCTGATAGCATCCACCCCCTGCACTTAGAGTTTCAGACCTTGGCTTCTGGTTCCTGCCACTAGCCAAAACAAGCTGATAAAAGCACTCCTTCATACCCTCAGCCACTTCACTGCTGACGTCCAACAGAAACAGCTAATATCAGCTTGGCCACCCAACCTTTTGATTGATTTTTTGTACTCTGTTTTGTTTTTTAATATATGTTGAATTTAATTGCCGGTTGACTGTATTTTTACCACTGCACAACCAAGTGACTTGACTTGAGAGATTAAAACTATGCTTTATCAAGCACTATCAGAAAGGTGTAAATTCTTTTTGAGTGGTTACCGATAAACGTGTTCATTTTAAGAACACTTGATTTTGATCTCTTTTCAGTTGTTGACAGATGTGTTTATTAGTGTTAGTCACATTTTTGTAATTTGATTTTTGTTAGTTTTAGTCTAGTCAGAAACTCTTTCTCTGAGTTATAATAACTTCACACTCACTGGCTTCCTGATATGTCGGTGGAGGTCCTGCGACATATTGTTGTCCATGGTAGGGTGATGTTGGCATGGGCTGAGGTCCATAACCCGGCTGCACTGGTACGGGGTGGTAGGGTTGATACTGGCCTCCCTGGTAGGTCTGAGGTGGCCCAGGTGTGGCAGTTGGCTGCTGGGGGTACTGCTGAGGAGCGGTGGTGACCACTGTGGTGTGGGTGGTGGTAGCTATCACAGCTGTAAGCACACAACACAGAAACTAATTAAAAATACAGATAATAAGAGCTAGGCAGGAGGTTAATTCAGTTTCAGCTGAAGTGATGGGAGGAATCTCTAAACAATGAAAACACAGGAAGTAAACTAAAACTTGCTTTGACCAATAAAATCACGTGGTCTGACCTGATTGTTTGGTGAACCAGGAAATTATGCTGGTTAATGTGGTAAATGACATCACTGAGGCTGGCATACCCACTAACAGCAACATAAAACTGACCTATATATGTACAGCGCCAGTCACCTGGTTAACAAGCATTCATTTTCTGAGCATAACCACCAACACCAGCAGACTAAGAACTATACTTACACAACAGTAAGAACAAGACATTACAACATTTAAAAAAAAAAGAGAAGTTTCATACCACAAAAATGCAGCAAGACTTAAATCAGACCACCACCTATGCATTTGGACAACTGTACAAAGCAGCAGTGACTCTGATACTGGCATTACAGCATATGACTTTTCAAGTGATTTCACTGTCACAAACAAATTGGTACATGTTCCTTTTCTTGTTCCTGTTCTTGATCCTTTGGTATAAGGTGGTCATAAAACCCTGCTTGACCTTTCGGCAAAATCAAACATGTTAAATATTATCGGAGGTTTTTAGTCTTGGATAACGCAAATACTGAAGTTTAATGACATTAACATTCTCAACAACCAATAGCTGCGCTCTTCCCGGCACAAAACAGGAAGCAGTAACCCAGGTAGACGGTAAACATGGAGAGGACTCAGGGGAGGCACAAGAACATGAACAAGTTTTGGTTCACTTGGACTAAAGAAAAGGAGGAGAAACTGGTGGAGTTGTGGAGTGAACAAAAGTTTGTGTATTTTTAGTGAGAAATCTTTACTTTTGAAATGGTTCCCCACTCATTCCCACAGTGTCCTACCACTAAACAACGCAGCTAACCAATGGAGGCTGATAGCGTGTTGAGAGGACAAAATCCAAAATGTACAGCTTGTACACAAATACAGTTTATCTTTATGGATTATATTGATACCAAATTGACAAGAATATTGTCAACATATGGCACATTTTAGCTTGTGTTTCTAGAGTTACATCATTTTAGCATTTCCTTACATGTCTGCAAAAACATATTTCATAAAGGGAGTTTGGCGTAATATTTTACACCTTGATGTGAAATAACCTCAAAAGGAAGCTAAGTGCAAAGCTTGCAAATGGTGAATCTGCAAGATCCCCTGTCTCTGCAAAATGGTATACAGTGTGACTAAAACCTCACGTTGGCTTTAGATGTGAGAGGGTCTTAGATGTCTTTTCAAAGTGTATTTTCAGTCCACTAGTGTATGGCAGGCAACAGAAAACTGAGCTGAAAAACAAGTGAGTCAGCAAGCTTCTACTAATTGTCCTGTCCTATGAATGTTACTAGATTTACTGCACAGGCTTCCTTATCTTATTACACTGGAGGACAATAAAGAGGCTCAAGTAATTCACCACTGGGGTAACATTTCAGAATCAGTGTTTTTTAAACCAATGTTTTAGTACAGTTTCAGTTCCCCTTATTCACCAAAATCTCCTCTGGCTGCCCAGCTGCTAAAATCTAGCCCAGAGTAGAGTAAATAAAAATGTTTACACAGTTATCTGAGTCCGTCTCAGTTTTACCTTGTTAAACAAATTAAACTTGATAAGCAGCGGTCTGTGCTTTTTGGTTATTTGCCCTGGGATTTGCCTCTTAGCCTGCGTACTGTCTGTCCTCTCTTATTAGTGGAGGTTGTTGAGGCCATTTGCAGCCTTAAAGTAAAACCTGAATACAGTACTCAGGACTGAAGAAAGCCCATCTTCTACACATGTTTTCAGCTTACACAAATAATTTTAGCTATATTTTTAATTAAAGTACATTTTCTCTTAAAATGAGACATGAGCTTAACAAGGACAGCGCTAGTTAAGAAGGTAACTTCTCTATCAAGAATACTAAACATGTTTTGGTTGGCGCATTAGCAATACAGGTGATGTACAGAGAAATGTATATGAAGACAGAACCAAGCCTCCACTCTAATGTTTCCACTCCACGTGTAAGTCTATCACTCTGTAAGTTAAGTGAAACTGAAAGACAGCAGAAACCCGAGGGAAGAGAGATGTGTGTGTGCCAGTCAAACCCCCACCATGTTTTTTTTTTCCCCTGACAAATGGGAGTCATCATGACCACTTCCTGTAAATGACGTGGGATGGTCTTGAGTTTTCCAGACTGTGGTTGTCGTGGAAACAATGAGTCACACGAGGTGGAGCTCTGACATTCCTGGATGTGATCCCGACATGCACAGCCCGAGGTTGGGGAATCCACATTCCTGCTGCTGTTTCAGCCGACTGCTCTGTGCCAGAGCTGAGCTGCTGCATGGCAGAGGCTGAACGAGCTGACCAAAGAGGCCACACTGACAGGAAGTTCAAGAAAAGTGTGTCAAGTGCCAAAGAAAATACACACAGAACTCAGGTGATTTCCGACACCATGGGGAATTTTTTTAAGCAATTCATTTGGAGAAGGGGGTTAAAGGACGGACATGAATAGATTAGTGATATCCAGTCCCAGCACTGGGAGGAGAGAAGAGGAGATATCTAGAGTTGGAGGACTAGAGAGACTAGAGCTAAATCCACTCTGATGTAATGGAGCAAATAGGATGAGAGCTGTCTGTCTCTGATTGCACAAAGCTCATAAAACATAGGGCGTGGAAATTCCCATGCTAAAGTTTTCCCTGTTGATGTTCATTCCTACTGTAAACAGTCTGTAAAGGCGTCTGTCTTCACCACCAAAGCTTAAAATATCAAACATATTCAGCCCAATTTATATTTGTATCTCTTTAAGTTTTTCCCTTTCCTTCCTCCCAATATGGTTGTCTCCACATCTACCAATCTTCTCGCACTTTTTCTCTTAGATATTAATGAAAAAACACACAACAATAATCATTTGACCTGAAATCATAATGCCTTAATCTGAATGAATTTACAGTTATACGATCGAGAAAAATGTGCAAATAAAATATATATTACCAAGACAAACTTGATGCAACATTGATTTTCCGTTCACCAGATCAATATCATCATGGCTTGCCAATTTATATTTTAGTTTGTTGGTATACTTTGGCACAGCAAGAATACATTTATGCAGGGTGCTATCGAGTATCATCCTCTGCTCCGTCTGACAGTGTAACACCACCTTCTGCGGACTATAACTCTCTTGTTTTATCTCCATGCCTGTCACAAGCCCCTTTATCACCTCTCACATCTTAACAATTTGCTTTAAAACATTTTTTGAGCATTTAATTTCATGTCTAAACATTCCCTCTTTATTTCTGTCACAGTTCAGCTGTGCTCTGACACGACGCTGTCGACAGCTTTACTATTAACACTAAAGCATTGCTTTGGCTCCTTCAATCACCAGCACTGACTCCACTTATCTCGTTATATTTTTTTCTGCTAATTTGCAACACCAGGACCTGAAACTCTGCGGTGCGGAGTACTTGTTTTTACTCTTTGTATATGAAACTTCCCCACGCATGAAGTGGAACAGGTGACAATACATGGCAATTTCAGGGGCATCAATTACACTAATAATGAGCGATTTACAATAAGTTGAGAGAATTTGGTGAATCCACCTCGAACACTCTTATGAGCAGATCTCACAGTTAACAGTAAGAGAAGTTTAGGATACAAAAATGTTGTGTTTGTTTGTGTCTCTGCAACGTTACTCAAACTCTTAGTAATAGATACAATTTTGTTTACAGAGGCCAAAAGAGGAATTCACTACATTTTTATGATCAGGGTGTAGAGGAAACTATGATAAACAGAATCTTGGTTGCAGAGCCTGTGAAGAGTGTTTGGAAGGTGATAAAACTAGAGTAAACTCAAGACTTCTGTTTAGTCACACTAAATGATAGGGGGCTTTCACACGTGTAGACCGGTATAGTTTGTTTCCGACGTCTTTTTGACAACTGCAGCAGTTACACCTTAGTGTCTGCTGCTCAGCGGCCTGCAGCGCCTGCACTTAGGGCAACAATTCTGTGGCAAGAACATTCTGTGTGTGATGCACCCATGTCAGAGACAGCTGTCATTTACACCTGTAATATTCACTGTTTACTTTGATCTTAATGGAAACGATGTAAAGATGAGCATTACTGTATTGTGAGTGATGTGAATAAAGCTATACGAAGTAGTGACAAAAAGGTCAATTAAATTGTATAATGATTTTTTAAAATGAGGGTGGTGATATTTTGTATTTCTGGTATTGCCGACTAATCCCATTCTGTCTGTGGTGTTCAACTCAAAGCTATTTGGTTCCTACTAAAATGTAAATCTTTAAAAACAGCTAACAAATAAATAGTTTCATTTCTTTTAAAAAGGGCAAAGATTTTCCTGTCCAGTTTTTAGCAAACTGTTAGACAGGAGTAAATATTGTATTTGTTGGGGACTATTTTCAGTCCTGGGTTTGTTGCACTAGTGAGTATTTATGGCTAAAGGATGTAGGTGTGCATGGTATCGGCCCAAAATAAACTACAGTGCCCCATTCATGGTAATGTTATAACATGTCACTCCATGCAGTGCTGTGGCACGTGCATGTGTGTTTATCACACCAGAATAAGATATATCCAGCTCTGGCTACACACACAATACTTGTTAGCGTGGTTAATTCATTGTTAGTTTTGGTCTTAGTCTTTTAATGGGATTTGCTGACAATAACATAAATATAGAATATCACTGGATTTACCCTTAATAACAACAATAGGATTAAAATCACAGATTTTGGCATTTTAAAGCAATATTTATCATGTCTCTGCTCTCATTCATAGCTCTGAAAATGGACAAGCCCTGACTTGTAAAACAGCAGGGTAAATTAAGTAAGGATGGGATCTTTCCGGCAAGTACTGTTCAAGTCTGTCACAAACTCCCAACAGTAATTATAATGGATGACTCTACTGGGTCATCAGCCTGTGGGATACACAGCCCACCACAGCAGATCACTGGAAAGCCAAATGAAAACCTGCACAGCACGCAGAATGATGGCAAACATGAAAATCAGGAACTTCACAGCTCTGGACAGAGTTTACTTCACTGAGTAAAGTACCTCTTTGTAACTGTCGTCAGTGTCACATATCCTGGTGATTTTGGGAATGCCCTGCGTCTCAATGCCTGTGTTATAAGTAAGACCAAGTCACTGCAGTAATGAAAGTCATGTGGTGGGTGGGCCAACAGACCTCAAATAAGTCCCCTGATGTTCAGTTTTCAAACCTAGACAGGCTGATACACCAACACACTGGAAACCAAGAGTCTGACTTCTTCATTAGAACAAACCCCAACAAATCAGACACTGCATTTAAAGTAGGTTGAGAAGCTATCAGTCTGACGGTCTTTGGTTTAGTGCCGGAAACTTACACATGTGCAACTATGTGTTGCAGAAGCAGCAGCACATGAGCACATGCTGTCAATACAATGCTTACCGGTTTAACTAAGTGTTAACAGACTGTTAGGGTAATTTGTTACTGGCCCTTGCGTAAAATAATACCTGCAAATTCTGATACCTGGTCACTGCTCAGGGCTTGTGTGTTAAATGATGTATATTTTCATTACCAACCAATCTGCCAACTATTTTTTGATTAAGTGATTATTTATGCTATAATATGCCAAAAAATGTGGAAAAGGCCCATCACGAAACAAAATTTGACACAAAGCTGACATACAGTATTTATGTGTTGTGCAAGAAGTTCAATAGCCTTTCTGAGTTCCCCTTACATTCATTTACTTTCGGTGGCCCACCACATACTGATTTCTATTTTCGGAGCTGTAAGAACACAAAGACACATGACAACAGACCCGTCTGTGTCAACTGTTCCTCCAGCGTACTCTAGATAAAACCAGGAGCATTGTTGTTGAAACTGTGCTCACATAGTCATATGGGGAACTGATTTTTATTTATTTCCTGTTTATCAGACTACAAATGGCACAAGGCAGTGCGGCGCAGAAGAATGGGGTACATGGCACGCATTTTAATTAGTTTGGAAACACTGTTTCTGTGTCTGAAGTTTGCTGTTTACACCTTAAGTTTAAAAAAAAAAAAAAAAAAAAGGTTGACATTTCATGGCGCAAACGTGGGACTTTAATTTTGGCGATTCTTCAAATTGATACAGTAAAAAAATGCTTGATTTTGAGTCTGTGTGTAGTCAGAGATGCCCTTAATTAAAATGTATGAGTCAATGTCAGAGTTCCTTGCCATTCAAAATCAAAGTGGTCAAAGTCATTTCAATCACAATTAAGACGGATTTCTTATTTATTTCTTTATCATGGTGAACACGGGTATCATGTTCCAAACCTCCTATAAATATTATCCAATTGATCTTATTTCCATACATGCATTTTGTATAAACTCTGTACAAACACCTTATTTTGAAAAGCATGTGCCATGTGATGTCATGTGTTTATCCTGGACCGAAAAATGCATCTTGCAACAACTCTGCATGCGACAACTGAAGCGAATAAAGATAAACAACTTCAAAAAAGTAAATCTTTTTACACTGACATAACACCACAACATTCAGATACACGTGACTATACATGATAAAGGGACAATATTTCAATCTTAAATGTCAAATTTATTTCTTAAAGAGCTATTCATAGATTTATTTGTTATTGAAAAACAACTTCATGGACTACATAATGACTCATCGGTCAGGTGGAGCAGATGTTTACTTGTAAACCCTGAATTTAGTGGTAAGGGAAACACTTCCAACGATCAGATGACCCTGATTAATGAAAAAAAGTCAACTGAGTATGAGGTGATTCTCACAATACTGTTGAAAGGATTCAACAGTTAGTTAGCATCTTAAATTGTATTTAAGGAAAAAAGTCAGGTAAGGTTGGGTTTAGGTATGCAAATATTTTCAGGGTTGGGCTCACCTGAGTCTACAAACAGTGATATGATACTATGGTGTGACACACACTGATCATTCTCTTTGTACATTACAGGGAGTGTGAGTTACTAGTAGTAGTATCAGTTAGTGAATGCAAGTGTACAATCAGAGTGATAGTTTGAGTCTGTGATACTTGATGATATAGAAAGTAAAATCAAGCATCAGAAATACACATTAAAAATGTATGACATGTGGAAGGTAACAGCTTTATCTCAATACACAGGATTATACCAATGTCTGTGCATCAAATAACTACCAGTTGAAGAGTGGGCACAATGGATAAAATCCTCTATTACAGAAATCGGTCATTTCATATTGTGATATTATGATAGAGTAAATTATTTGACAAGTCAAATGAGAAATTGTTTAAGGTTAAAATAAACAGATGGGAACATCTGTCCTAGGGACTCCAGGGCATTGATGGAGTTTCTTTCACTTTCCTTTCGCAGCTACTTAAGTTTCTGTTTATCTTAAACACTTGTTCGACCCCTTCTGTGCTGACCTGTGTTTACCTTTTCAGGTAGTTCAAGGATGAGAACTGATCAGGATTTGGCTGGTGAACTAGTAAACAATGCAAAACATTTACTGACTGCGAGTATGTCAATTTATCATCTAATCCCAATGGACTATTGAGTAACTCATGCCACTTGATCACTGAAAAAGATGAACCACAATTTTAAAATCTTTTGTAGCATATTAGTTTCTTAAGTAGCAACTCTGGACTGTCCACATACTGTGAAGCTGCAGCAAAACACATCTTTCTTACATCTTTCTATGGAGGAGGATTTTTTCTTTTTAAAGTACAAATATTTCCCCATGAATGGTTATTTCAAAGGGTTTTCTGTTGCTTAAGGTATGGCTGCTGAATATGGAGACTACTGAGGAATGAAAATCCAACAAAAAGAAGCATAAGTGCCTCACAGAACGAAAAATGTTTGCATCCACATCATGCTGCCTTTCCCTTTAATCAGCCAAATTAATAAAACCAGCCAAGGTCTGTTTAAAATATCGGCCCTTGTAAATATAAAGGCAGACCAACTCTTGGCCGAAGAACTAGCTGCTGGTTCTGCATCTGAAAAGCACCAGCACCGACAACTGACATGTTTAATTGCTAGTGGAGGGCTACTTACGTCTTGGCTTGCGGCACATCTTGTACAGGCAGCAGCAGGGACAGACACAGCAGCAGATGAAGATAAGCAAAACGGTGATGGAACCTCCAATACCAAGGATCATGGGCAACGGGTTCGAATACGAGTGAAAGGAATACTCACTAAAAAAAGAAACAATCATGGAAAACAATATTTAAGTTGCCATTAGCTTACAGGCACAGAGAAGCAGACGAAAAAGCTGAATGATGTTTTAAGCACTCGTACCACTCATGGTGGTAAACAATATTAATACACAATATTTGTCATAACAATTCCCTGGGCAAAGAAAAACAGAAAAAACTGAATACTGCTCTGTTTGTAAAATCCCCTTCCCTGTTTACTCTGTTGGTTAAATAAACATCAGACAAGTCAGCTAAATATAATTCATGAATCTGTGATTTAAAAGGGGGACGTCTGCTGCTGCAAGTAGCAAATTCATCCACACATTAGCTTCACGCCGGTGGTCGTGCACAGGAAGACACCACTTCCTGTTGCTTGACTGCATAATCTTTGCATAACAGGCAGCAATGACACATCTGTAGTTTACATAGGGAAAAAGGGAAACTGTGGTTAAAGGCTATTAATCTTTTATTACAGAAATTAAATAGAATACCAGTCATCTTGTTCGTCCTCAGAAAAACGATGGAAACTATCCTGACAGCAGTATCTGTTGTGACAGCTACCACAGCAAAATCCTGGGTTGCATTTTTGGTATGACGAGGAACCGTAGGCCATACAATCGCGGCTTGATGCTGTAACAGAACAGAGAGGGACAGGGAAGGTTAGCCTCGTCACCACTTACCACAAAGCTTAGTGTTGATAAACTGCCACAGATGGGTAAAATAGAAGAAAATCTTAATGAAATGTTAATGATATAATGAAACACACGC
>JAPZEB010000012.1:14310521-14324614 GCA_029783705.1 Chaetodon striatus
TTTTGCTGACACATTACAGCAAATACATGCTGCAAAAGAATATCAACTACATTCATGAATATATGTTACATTCTGCACCTTTATACCCTACGAAATGATGATTTACTGGGGTTTTTTTTGCATCTTCTGGTTTACAAAGAAAAATAAAAGTAAGGTCAATATGATGCCTTGGGCCCTGGGAAAAACTGTAACGGGCTCTTTAGACTAGTCTAGAGCTTTGGACAACTTTCTGACATTTCATAGCCCAAATTATAGGTCATGAGAATAGTCATTAATTGTGGCTAGAGCTGGGTAATGTCTCTATATTATATTTATTTCGCAATTTTAGTCTAGATATTGTCTTTATTTTGTATATCACAATGTCGTGGTGTTGTCTTCTCCTGGTTTTTAAGGCTGTGACATTAAATTGATGTACTTTTCTGAACTTGCCTGTTGTATTATTTGCCCTCAGTCATTATATCCACATTACTTGTGATTATTCACCAAATATCAAATTGTGTTAATAAATGTACCAATAGTCAACCCAACAAAATTCTTGCAATACCGATATCGAGGTATTTGGTCCAAACATTTCTGTGACATTTGAATTTCTCCATATCACCCAGTCCTAGCTGCGGCTGTACAATCTAAACATTATTTTAAACATGAAACATATTGCCATTTTTAATATATGGAAAAGTAATGCAGTATAATACAACAGCACTGCAGTAATAATCCTATATACATTAGGGTTTAATGTTCAGCTTTTGTTGAAACTTTATAAAGAGGAGATTCAACTTTTCAATGGTCACTTTAATGTGTTGTCCACCTTTATCTATATCAATTCGCATAATTTGGAAAGAGCTGTTTATCGTCACAAATACTGCAATAGATTATGGAAACAGAAAATGTTGGACAATAACGTTTGGGAATGGCAAAGCCCTGATAACGACGAGTTGAGTCAATCCCTTAACGTTATATCTGTCGTTGTATTGGCCATCAAATCATACAAAAAGGTGGGCCGTATCCGGTTGATTCCCCGTTAGTAACGTTAAGTTTAGACACGCTAACGTTATGGTGTTAAAACATGTCTGAACAGTTATCAGTAACTTTAACAAACAGCCCAGGTCTCCGCTGCGGGGCTAACGTCGCTGACATCGCCCAGGATCCTGGTCTGTTGGAGGGTTCAGGCTACGTTCACTGCGCTAACGTTCAACGTTGGCCGTTAAAACGCACAGAAAATGAAGCAATAGAAGAGACAACTATATTGGCAGTTTAGAGTGAAATAAAAGTCAAACTCACCAGATACTGACGGGGCCAGGACCACACATAACGCCAAAGCAACAATAACACCACACAGGCCTGACGCCATGGCTGCTTCAGGACTCCCGGATTCAAGCAGATACAGGTATGAACTGAGCCACCGCTGCAAAGATCGTCTATACACCGTGATGACGTCACTCAGGCGAAGCCCCGCCCGTGTTGATGGGAAATGTGGTTTAACCCTGTTAGTGTAAGTAACCTACATAGAGGATATTTTACTTACTTGAATTTAGCCATTTTTGCAACTGTATACCTCTACTCCTACATTTCAGAGGCAAATATTTTACTTTTTAATCAGCTTCATTATTTTTCTTGACAACTTTAATAATAATAACAATAATAATAAGAAGAAGACGAATCTTTGATTTTATTTTGTTTATTATTTTTTGTTAGTTTAAGTAACCTTGATATTTAATACTTGTATTTTACTTGAGTTTATCCATTTTTTGCAACCGTATGCTTCTACTCCACTACATCTCAGAGGCAAATATTTTACTTTTTATTCCATCTCATTATTTTTCTTGACTTTTATAAGAATAATGATAATGGTAATAAAAGAAGAGGAAGAAGAAGAAGAAGAAGCAGGAGAATCTTTTATTTTATTTATTTTATTCTTTCTTTTTGTTAGTTTAAGTTACCTACAGTTTTAATTCTTGTGTTTTCCTTGAGTTTATCCATTTTTTGCAACTGTATGCTTCTACACCACTGCATCTCAGAGGTAAATATTTTACTGTTTATTCGCTTTACTATTTCTATTGACAGTTTTAATACTAATACTTATAATAATAACAATAATAATAATAATGATAATAATAATAATGAGAAGAAGAATCTGTTATTTTATTTTTGTTCATTTTATTCTATTTTATTTTCATTTTCTTTTCTTTTTTTTTTTAATTTATACTTCTAGTCCACTACATCTCAGGGGCAAATATTTAACTTTTTACACACTTCATGATTTTTCATGACAGCTTCAATAATAGTTAGAAGAAGAATAACACACTTTTATTTTATGTTATTTTTGTTTTAATTTATTTCATTGTAGAGATTAAAAAAAAAACTGACTGTAGTTTAAAATCCTTTACTAATACATGGATAACCAACATGTTTTGAGAGAGTCTTCATCAGGGTGTAAAATGCACTGGCCTACTAGACAAAAAAAAAACAAAACACATTGACAAAAATGAAAATGACATGAATGTATACTTAAGATAATTAACATATTTAGTGACAAGAAAAAAGGTTAAATGCCAAATAAATAAAAAGGAAACAACAGCGAAGTAAAATATTGATAAATCAATTTAATGTTACTGGATGAAAATAAAATTACATTTTAGTCAGATTACCAGCGAAGAGCACACATGTTGCATCACATTTATGGAAACAGTGAATCTAAGGCATCTTAGTTTTTCACGGTCTCATGTAGCCCTCTCCATACGGAAGTCGCCCACCACATTTTTTATCCTAAGTGGCTGGTGTGACTTACATCCTCTGATATGTGTGGTTTGCAAGAGACTGCAAACCATCAACAGGCCGGATGTGCATCTGGCTGCTGAAAGCAAGATCTTATGTATTTGTGGTTGAGCGATTAAAAGCTTCTCCCTGATTTTAACAATCACAAACACAGTCTGATATTATCTGTATCACCTACTAATCTAACCTTATGAAGGCAGTTCAGAAAAGATTTGTGGGTAAATCACTGTGTTGGCCTCAAGTAAGAATAGGAACTGAGAGATCAAAATCTGGGTTCGTCAAGGTGGATGTGAAACCCACAATGATGCACAGTTTCTTTTACTTTATGACTATTTGTCTGAACTCTTGGTGGAAGAAATTTCCAGATCCTTGAGTAAAAGTAGCAATAATGTGAAAATACAAGTAAAAACCCTCTTTTCAAAATGTTACTTAAGTAAAAATAAATATTATCAGCAAATATTACCATGCTATGAATGTGTAAAGTGAATTTTAAAGTTGTTGCGGCTGAAGGTAGAGATCTTTTCCACAGCTTGATATGTTACATCATATTTGATCAGATAATCATCAATTTTGCATGTAAAATCTGAAAAGGGGCTATAGCTGTCAAAACAAATGTAGTGCAGTACAAACTACAATATTTCCCTCTTAAACGTAGTGGAATGAAACATTAAGCAGCACAAAATTGAAATGCTCAAGTGAAGCAGAATGAACAAATAACTTTAGTACAGTCCAAGTACATAAACACTGACCAGGACTCCACTTTGGGGCTAATCAAAAAAACATACTAACAGGAGACTTAAATATTTTCTACTAATTTCTGTTGCCAGAGTAAATATAAAACTAAAGATGTGTGTAGAAACTGAATGGCAAGCAGGCAAATCAATGAAATAAAATAACACAATAAACAGATGTGTTTATAGGTTCACATTATCATGTAAGGCCCCTGTGGCTGATTGACTTCTACCCTACTCCCAAAATAAAGCTTACCTGACTTTTGCAGGCCTCACTTATAATGTATAATGAAAAAATGATATATAAATAAATATTTTTGTCTTTGAAATTTATAGTTTAATAACTAAATTAAATTAAATTAAATTAAATTAAATTAAGTCTACATGTTTAGGTTTCCACTATTTTTAGTGTACCTGAATACATATGGGTTGTTGAATGTATCTATATCTGGTTTACTGTGATAGATTAGACAGTGTTCTACAGTGGCATCTGTTCTGGTGCCGAGATCTTCAGTTTTGAATGTCACACATAAAATGCTCCTTTGAGTCTGACTCAACTGTTCCCATAGATTTAAATCAAAGACAGCAGGTAGGGCTTGTTAGCAACCACTTCCAAAGCCCAAAGAGGTCCGTAGGGGGCAGCAAAACACCATGACTGTCTCTGCTAAGGAGCTAACATTGGGACTGGCCCTGAGGACAGAAATACATTTTATAGAGGAATTTGAAACCAACGTTGTTTGCTTCTTTAATTCAGAAGACACTTTGGAGACAGACAATTTCTATTTTTCCAGAAACAATTGAACCTATTTTTCCAGATAAAAAGTATGAGGATTATAAGTTTATTTGGTTTTTGCAGTTTCTTGCATTGTCAAAACTATTGATTTGTTTGTTTTTTATTAAACACTGTTTGCCTAATATGTTCGTTAAGTTCTGACACTGCACAGATTTTACAACATAGGACTCCCTTTATACTCAAAAAAGTATTCAGTTCATCTTTCATGTGTGAGTCAGACATGTTGTTTTTATCCTGCTCTTTCAACTAAATCAATACACAATGGCTGCTTTCTCTTCCCTCTCTGTAACTACCTTGTTTAGTGTCCTTTTTCTCTGAACATCCTGTACTTTTTATGTATCATTTTTTCTTTGAATAGATAAATACTTTGTGGAAAAAGTCAGACCTGAATGGGTTGGTGGGTTGTATATGCGTGGGTAATGGGGAGGTGGGTTTCAGGGCAGGAGAGGTCGGCTGACTGGCATCTGTGTGATTATGTTCCTGTATATTGTTACATCATTCAGCAGAGGGGCTGTTATGTTATAAAACCAATGAAGACAATGTTGAAAAAAAATGTTTAGCATGCACTTTCATGTGGCACTGGTAAAAAGCCAAAAGTGGGACACTATCCATAACAGGGGCGTAAATATACACAGTGCAGGCAGTGTGATTGCACGGGGGCTCCTGGGGTGTAGGGGCCAGTAGAGAGAGCAGGCCCTTCCAAATGATTCAGATTTTGACCTTGGAAATAAACTGGTGTTCAAAAATAAATGATTTTTTTTTTTTATATGAATTTTAAAAACTTAGCCATTTGCTTTATATGTCCTCAAAAAGGTTTTATTTTTTATTTTTTTAAATAGTCAGTAGCTATCTAAAACAAAATGTTATGCTTTTTCTATGTAAGCAATAAAATTTATAAATATACTATAAAACTATTAAATGATTAATTTATTACTTTCATAGATATTTTTGTCAGATATGCAGTGTTGATTGCTGGGTCATATGTATGATGATTGTCCAATGACAAGTCTCTATTTGTGTCACAACGTGCACTAGGGCCCCTCATAATAGTGCGGCCCGTTGTAACTTCCTTACACCACTGCTCCCTAAACAATGATAATGTGATTTATCACACAAACGTGTGTTGTTGTTACCTTTACAATATAAGGGACTGGTATGGTCTTTGTTAATATTTATGTTTTATTTTTTCCCTACCATATCATATCAGTGGGGTAGACCACAGGCTGGTATGAAAATAGGCTGGAAAAATGTAAGCTACAATAATTAAAACAAAAATATATTTTTGGAATTAGATTTTTTCATGAAGGTAGAAATGATTACAAGGTTGCTGACTAGTATATGTATCAAATAAACTGGGTGTGTTGCTGCTGTATACGTGTATATTTTTTTTTTATTCTGATTTTTTTATTCTGTTGTTTAAATGTTTGAGACGCTAGGAGGAAACTTCACAGCCTTCCTAAATTGTTTTCCGAAAACCCACAAGCAAACACACGTGCACAGATTAAGTTTTCTCATCAACCCAACCTCAAAACACACACTATCATACAGTCCATGCTGAAGTACAGGCTCAGGTGCAATATCTCTTTTAAACACCAGAGGTCACACGTGCACACAAAATCTCTCTGCACCTCCACATCAACGAGTCTACTGTAGAAAGTTTTGCGCTGAAGTTCATGTCATGTATGTCCATGCAAAAACACACTGCATGCTACACTGGAGGGAGCAGTTTAAGATGCCCATTTTACACACACACATACACACTCATTTCTCCACAGTGTCAGGTTCACTTGGGACACTCACCTTGCCTCTCCCTCTCCATAGTCTCTCTACTGAGCTGATTATATACCTCCCCTTCCTGTTATATACTGCACCATATGACACCATATTTTTTTAAAATTCAGTTCAAGTCTATATCATATTGTTGTATTAAAGTCTGCTTTACTTCTGGCATATACTTTGTTTTATTGTTCTGCTATACTATATATCAGCCTACCATACTGCTACACCTTATATGTCTCATATCCCATACTATATCATAACCTATATAATGTTAATATATTATTGTATATTATGTTATTGTGTTACATTTACTCTTGCACTATATTCTATTTCACAGTATCAGACAAAACTAAGCACTATAATTTAAACATATACATTAACCTGGCGTACACTGCTTACATAGACCTGTTGACCTTGCTGATATAAGTCACACCGCTGTCACTTTATCAGCACCACACTCACGCTACCATGTCACTTATCATTAAATGCTCTTGTGTCTATTTTTAAATTAGCTTGTGAACCTTTTATTATTATTTCTATATTTTACTTTCTATATTTTTGTGTATTTCCTTCTGTGGTTGTGCTGCTGCAACAACCAAATTTCCCCGCAGGCGATCAATAAAGGTGTAACACAGGCCATATGCTTATCTTATCTTTTAACATAAAGCTGATAGAGACATGCATCAATGTCCTTGAGAATTCGCAGTCCTTGAAAATCGTCTGTAGTGTGGATAAACTTTAATTGATTTGTATGTTACATGTGTAATAATAAGCGAAAAATATATATAAAGTGTATTTTTATCTTCAAACATATATAAAGAAAATACCCTACATGATGTGACAGTGTTTGATCACATGAATGAGTCACACTAGGCTGATTGACTGGAATGACCTTTGACGTAAGTAAATATTATCTCGCGAGATTTCAACGCGGTTTCAGCCATGCTTATAAGCACTTGCAAGTGCTCGTCCTTTTCGTTCGTCCTCAGTGCAGGATAACGAAGCAGTCATCTTTTTCTCGCCTTCTTCTGAAAAAAACGAGACATTTTTATCCAGAGTGCATCATTAGACTAGCTTCACCGCCATTATCCTGTCCACTACACGACTGTTGAGCAGATTTACAACATCAAGCGTGACGTTTTCAAGAGGTGAGTTTCTTATTTCGTTGACACCATCTCCACTTCTGGTTGTAGCTTCTTAGCTAATGCTAGCATCTTAGCTAACGTTAAGCTCGTCCAACCGGCAAAGATCACGAGCGGTGGACTTAGTCTATTTTAGATTAGCTAGGGTTTGTAAAAACACTTTAATTGTATTTGTTTATTTTAAAATCAATCTTAGTTAACTTTAGAGACAGACAAGTCGTGACTCTTGCTTTATCAATGTGTTATAACCGTAAAATGCATTGCGTGTCAACACGGAACACCACCTGAGAGAGGGCTTATGGACGCTCGCAAATGTGTCTAAAATTGTCAACCTTGTAATTATAGTAAGTCAGCTACATGGCTGTGTCTATGCCAGTGTTTTTATCTTGCCGGTGAAATTGTTTGGTGCAAGTGAGGTTACCGGGATTCAGATTACAAAAGGTGACGGGTTACAGTTAACATTATCGGGTTTGAAATATATAAATAACACGTAGTTTGACCACAGTTATCATCAGGAAAAGCTATTTTGGTAGCTTATTGACTCTTATTTTCTACTTTTATTATTTGTTTAAAGTTATTAACGCTCAAGTAAACACATTTCTTTCTGGTTTCCTATCCCCTTTTCCTCGAGCCTCAAGTAGGGAAAATGTATGGCAGTGATTCCTCTGTCGAGGAATGTGTAAACCTGACTTCCACTGGGGGAAGGGTTATGACACAGGGATAGACGTAAGCAATGTAATTTTCCTTTTTACGCAACGAGACTTTGTTTTAGACATTTTTATAATGTTGTCATCATCGGACACCTGTTGCAGAGACCTAAAGCAGTCTATCCAGTCAAATTAATATGACTGTATACTAAAAGTTTCATTTGAAAAGATTAAAATGGGGAAAATAAGTAGTATGTTAGGTTTCAGTGGAGGTACTTTCAAAATATTGTGAATGTAGATGATAGCGGGGTGAGAAAGCAGCCAAACTTCTAAATTTTAAGCTTGAAGGTTCATCATTGACCTTGAAAAAAGTAGTTTGACATATAAAAAACTAACAAAGTCCACTTAATTGACACTCCAAGGGCATGTTTATAAGTTAATAAAACTGAGCAAAAAAAACCTACTTGAACTTTAAATGGACATTTTGCGAAGAATTTCTTTTCAAAACCTAGATTATTGTTTTATTGTTTAAAGAACAGTTCACCATAAACCACAGCTGCTTTCCTCTCTTGCCTGCACTGTATTCCTTTCAAATAGTTTTGGTCTGTAGCATGTTAGAGTTTATTAACTCAGCACTCCAAACAAGGTTTCAAAACCAAAAGCTAACTTCTCTTCTTTGCAATAAAATGACAGCAATTATCTGCAGACTTTATTGTGAATTGTTTCATAGACAATTTTCTGCCTCAGTACTCTGAACAGCTGACTTAACCACACAGAAAAAAGAAACTGTTAGCTTAAATGTCTGTGTTATTATTATTGCATTAATACATGTAAATTACACTGAAACTGTTTGAATGGAGTGATTGCACTTCAGGTATAAAAAAAAGGGGGAAATTCCTTTCTATTATGTGGTGTAATGGGCCTTTAAACGCCCTGTAAAACCAGTTTTTGCAGCACATAGAAAGAAGTGTCCACTGCACACATTTCAATTAAGTTTCAGCTGTCTTCTTTTGAAACCTCTAGACAATCATCACCAGTGCTAACTATGGATGTGATCGTGCGACGCTGCCCGTTCCTGGCTCGTATGCCCCAGGCCTTCTTCCAGCAGCCCAAAAAGTCTATGGTGGTGTATGCCCAGCGGTGCCCTATCATGATGGAGTTGGCCTCTAAACCAATGGCTCCATCTATGGCAAGGGCCCTCTGCTCCTCCTCCTCTTCCTATCACCAGAGGACCGAGGACACTGTGTCTGCCAGTGAAGGTGAGTGTGATAAGGAAGAAGTAGATGTTGTTTTTTATTTTAAGTATTACATTAGCTACATTACATCAAGTAATATATCCCAGTTACTGTAATGACTGAATTATTGCTGTGTATAGTATCGTTTAAAGGTTAACGTCTAAAACTTCTTTTGTCCACCTGCAGGCCCCAAACAGGAAGAGGAGCCCAAGCTGCCTGCCAGCCACCCAGTGGTACCCTCAGGCCAGGCAGCAGCCTCTAAATGCCCCTTCCTGGCTGCTGAGATGGGTCAGAAGAACAGCAGTGTGGTCCGCCAGGTCAGCTTGGAGTTCCAAGAGGATGTTCAGGAAGTCCGCACTGTCCAGAAAGGTAAGAGTTGCTTTGAAATTGATTAGCCTTTACTGTTTTTGCCAGTTCTTTTGCACATAATTTGATGCCATTTTCTTTTTGTCCTTCCTTGACCCTTTTGCAGAAGTGTCCCCTGCCCAGCTGGATAAGCCATCCCTGGTCAGTACCATTAAGAGAAGTGGGGGGGAGCAAGCTAATCTGATGAAGACGCTCCTGAAGCAGCGACCTAAAAATGTCTCCCACTTGCTGCAGGACAACCTGTCAGGCAGTCGTAAGTTTAATTTGTGGTGCTCTCACAACTTATTTACATTAAAAACGTATTGACACAGAGCTGCCATGCCGGTATGAATGGGTTAAATTGTTAAGCTACCTTATTCTCTCCAAGTTGATGATCATACAAGCAACAATTTCACTCTCATGTTGAAGTTCTCTTATTTATTCAGGTCTGTTTGTTTTGAGTAAGGTGAACTTTTAGGTTAGGCATTGCTTCATCCATCACAATGCAAGCCTCATTAAGCAAGCTCTGAACTTCCTGTTGTGATACAGTGTCCCGCTACCAATACGACGACTTTTTTGAGAAGAAGATAGAAGAGAAGAAGAGCGACCACACGTACCGTGTGTTCAAGACTGTGAATCGTCTGGCCAATGAGTTCCCCATGGCCGACGACTTTACTGGCTCTTTAGAGGAGAAGAGGGAGGTGTCCGTTTGGTGCAGCAACGACTACCTGGGCATGAGTCGACACCCACGGGTCGTGCAGTCCATTATGTGAGTATTGGAGGAGTTTGTTTACTGTAGGAAACATCACGCTTGAGTCAGTCCTTACGGGTATAGATGTGTTTACATGTGATGAGACAAATATTTTTCTTGGCTACCCACGTCTCTTGTTGACGCTTTAGTGACCTCAGCGAGAGAGAAAAAAACTGAAGGAAGATTTGGCACAGCACGTAATAGCTGAAACAACCTGACACCCATGGGTGTTCCAGTTCATTGTTTGTGTGGGTGTAAAGAGCTGGTCACCTAAACCTCCTGGGCCCCAGATGGGGTGGGATGTTTTTCTTCTCTTCCTTTCAGCTTGTTTGTGCTTGCCCAGCTCTCTTATCCTCTATGCAGCAGTAACACCTTGAGGTGTCACCTAATACTGAGCAACTCTGAGGCCTAATTAGTTACTTTTTTCCACTTGTTGTAGTCTCACCCCTCCTTAAGCCTCCATCTCGCATACAAGTGTGTTTGCTCTGCAGTTGTCAAAAAACAGACAAGATCAAACTAATTAATTTTCCATCTCTGTTTCTAGGGATACTTTACGAAAGCATGGTTCAGGGGCAGGAGGCACCAGGAACATCTCTGGGACCAGTAAATTCCACGTGGAGCTTGAACAAGAACTGGCTGACCTTCACAAGAAGGACGCGGCACTGCTCTTCACCTCCTGCTTTGTCGCCAATGACTCCACCCTCTTCACCCTCGCCAAGATGCTACCTGGTATACAATAATTTACAATAAATCCATCATTTATGTGCTTTTGTTTTTAGTCATAATAAATCAATGTGTGATACACATGCATTAAATGGAAACTCTCATTCTCACTTCCTCTCTTTTTTTTCTTCTATTTTAGGTTGTGAGATCTACTCTGATGCGGGGAACCACGCCTCAATGATCCAGGGTATAAGAAACAGTGGTGCTAAGAAATTCGTTTTCCGCCATAATGATGTCGCCCACCTCCGAGAGCTTCTACTGAAAGGAGACCCCACGAAACCGAAGATAGTGGCCTTTGAGACCGTCCATTCCATGGATGGTAAGTTTGAGATGTCCCCATTATATTTTTTATCAATTATAACATTTGATCATGTCATGTCATGTCATGTCACTGAACTGGCTGGAATATTGATAACATGTCCACGTTTGCTTGCACAAGAACCATCATTTGATAGTTGTCTATCAAAGGCAATGTAGTTCATAGATGTGAGGTCAGACTAAAATGACCTATTTCATGCCTGTACTTTGGCTAATGGCTAAACTTATCTTTTTATCCATCTTGGCGTAACGCAGGCGCTGTGTGTCCGCTGGAGGAGATGTGCGACGTGGCCCATGAGTTCGGCGCCATCACCTTCGTAGACGAGGTTCATGCTGTGGGTCTGTACGGCGCCAGAGGAGGGGGCATCGGAGACAGGGATGGCGTCATGCACAAGATGGATATCATCTCGGGGACACTAGGTCAGCATTAATCTCTTTTAAACCAAAATACTGATGACCCTTTTTAAGAAGCATTTTGACTTTGAAGCCATATCAAAATGTTCATGAGCCACCAAATCAACCATTTATACTTGACTTGAATGATTAGTTACATTTAAGTTTGCTATATTTTTTAAGTTATACGTGTTAATTGATCAAAAGAACTACTCTCAGCTAGTGGGAATCTCTGTTTCACTGTTATACTCTGGATCAGGCCTCATCTGTGTCACACAATATGCCAGAGGGCTTAAAGAAGCCGGAGCTGCTCTGTTGTTGCTAGGAGACTGTGGGCTCTTGTTGCGCTCTTATTGAATTACTCTCTGCGTCTGTGTGTTGCTGTCAAGCTGAGGGGACAATTATTTCTAACTGAGAGCTCTGCAGCCACTGTACTCCTGCAGCTGCCATTTCAGGATGATCGAGTTTGTGACATGACAATAGAAGGATTTGACGCAGACCACTGAGCATAATGTTTTTAAAGGATACTGAATGATGTCTTTGGAGCTGTAGCAACAACCTAGATTAACAAAATAACCACCTATGTGTCATGTCCTCTTCCAGGCAAGGCCTTTGGTTGTGTGGGTGGCTACATCGCAAGCACCGCCGCTCTGGTGGACACGGTGCGTTCCTACGCTGCTGGTTTCATCTTCACCACCTCTCTGCCACCGATGCTGTTACACGGAGCCAGGAACTCAATCCAGATTCTTAAAGGGGAAGAGGGCCGCGCTCTGAGACGTAAACACCAGCGCAACGTCAAGCTGCTCAGGCAAATGCTGATGGATTCAGGCCTGCCAGTGGTACACTGCCCCAGCCACATCATCCCAGTCCGGGTAATTTATTATTTAATTTGTCACCTAATGACTCATTGCAATTAAAAACAGGCTAAGTAGTTCTCAGTCCGACTTCCCGTAGCTCCATTCTAATCATAATGTTTGTCTCCATTATTTTTAGGTATCCAACGCTGAGAAAAACACAGAGGTGTGTGACCTCATGATGAGTCGTCACAACATTTACGTGCAAGCCATCAACTACCCCACTGTTGCCAGGGGAGAAGAGCTTCTGCGTATCGCCCCAACGCCTCACCACACCCCTGAGATGATGAAATACTTTGTTGGTAAGAAAATTTAGTCATCTGTACTTCAAGTTTATAAGTTAAAATGTAAATTCAGCTTCACCGTATTTGCATCAGAGATTTGCATTTTCCCAAATGTATAATCTGTTTTTGTAAAATAGCTCTAGATAACTGTAAAAACAAAACATGTGGTAACTGACTGTAGCGCTCTCTCAGTGATCAAAGTTAATTTGGCCTCCGCTTTTTTCCGCTCCACAGAGAGGCTGGTGCACACATGGAAGGAGGTGGGCCTGGAGCTGAAGCCCCACTCGTCAGCAGAGTGCACGTTCTGCCAGCAGCCGCTGCACTTTGAGGTCATGAGCGAGCGTGAAAAGTCTTACTTCAGCGGCCTTAGCCACCTCATTTCAGCCTGCGCATAACACTACTGCTGGCTTGTGACGGCACATACACACTTATCGCCCATTCCTCTATCACTGTCATAGAATGTATTAATTATCTTTGATAAGTCCTCCTACACATATTATTTAAAGTATTCTATGTTCAGATGTTCTATATGCTCAGAATAAAATATGAAATGGAAAGAGTTTGTTTGTTTGTTTGTTTGTTTGTGTCGCATTTCTTCTCTTCTGCTTTGATAAGAAAACACAAATGAGAAGAGAAACTCCATTTTCACACACATAAAACCTTTGACCGCCTTTTACTCAGCACTTTTGAGTCTTTGTCAGGGTGTCTGCACCTACCTCTGCACAAGATCACATATATACTACTTACCTGTATACTTACCTGCAATGCTTGAATAAGAAAATGATTTGTCAAAAAATCAGACTTAAATTGGTTAAAATGTATCTTTAAGTGTCATAAAAACATTAATGTTAAGTGTCTGACACCTGTATACAGCCCTTATAAGCAATAGTTGTCTCACAGTGGTCCATACAAGAGAACATTAATAAAACAAATTTTAATATGTGTTTAGATCATCCTACTACGTCCAGAAGGGGACACATATGAAACAGGGCTTGGGAGGGTCCTCTGCTAAAAATTTTGAGCATCAAACACTTAATTTTCTGCTCCAAACTCCAATTTTAGCCTTTCTGCATCAGTTCCTGATAATAGTAATAATAAACTGGAGGGATTTCAAGCAAATGAAATGAAGCAATTTTGAGAAAATACTAAGAACAAGAAAAATAAAGATAAAATACCATCATTTATAAAGATAAGTAAAGTTGGCAGCTGATTGCCCTATAGATCGCACTGAGGTACAGAAAATCAAACAATTAGAGAAATACAAAAAAAATAATACAATAACCGATGGCAACATTAGATAAAAATAATAAAATGAGACATATA
>JAPZEB010000012.1:14404447-14424281 GCA_029783705.1 Chaetodon striatus
ACGCTCAAAAAAGTGCGGCATCCTGGTGCACTGTCTGGCCTGGATCAACCGTTCGGTGACCGTCACGGTGGCCTACCTTATGCAGAAGCTCAACCTGTCGCTCAACGACGCGTACGACTTCGTTAAGCGGAAAAAGTCGAACATTTCTCCAAACTTCAACTTCATGGGCCAGCTCCTGGACTTTGAGCGGACGCTGGGCCTCAACAGCCCCTGCGACAACCACTCGACCTCCCCGCCGCACGACCAGCTCTTCTTCACCACCCCGACCAATCACAATGTGTTTCAACTGGACACGCTGGAGTCCACATGAAAGTTAGACAGGGGACTGTCCCTTTTTTGGGGGGTTAAAGGTGGTGTTGTTACCATGGTAACAAACGGCTGCAGCGGAGGGAAGCAGCCAGTTTTAATGAATGTTTTAGCCTCCTGAGGCTCGTTGTCTGAGAGCCTGGCCACGGAGCAGCGTCTGAGGGGCAGGGGAGGTCACAGATGCCACGTTAAAAAGGGGACGGGGTGTTTTTTTAACCCAGAGGGGGAACTGACAGATATGTTTACGATCGCGTCCTCCTCGGGAGTTGATTGAAATGGAGGGAGGAAGAGCCCCGATCAACTTGTCTTGTACAACGAAGAACCGAGGGGACTTAACTGACTGAGAAACTGAGCGAAGGACGCAGCAGGACAGACAGCTTCATACAAAGATAGGAAAAATCTACAGCGCTCGACTTATGAGACAACAACATCCTCTCTGTCTTTCTGTCTCGGCCCTCGAGCCGAGCTGACTGGTGCCAAGTGGAGAATCTGGGATTTACTTGTAGGAAATCTCGCTCTACTGAATGTAGAGTTTTACAAACCAAGGAATTAATACACACACACATGCGCACACACACGTAAAACAAAGTATGTATGTTTGTACTGTATGTACTGTATGTATGTTAACGTACATAGCAGAAAATGTATGGGCAGTCCTTAACAAATTCAGTATGTCTATATGCATTTTTGTATATTTTTGTGTACATTTACGCACAAATCTATACCTTATATAAATATATACGCATAGAAATCTTATCTATCCAATCCAACAATGGCTTAAGAGATTGTAAAACTAAAGAAGGGGAATGGGTGTGGCGACGCCAACAAAGAGGAACGTTGTTGTGATAGTTGTCTTTTTTTTTTTTTTAAGTTTCGTTTTCCTTTTAGGTTTGTAATGACCTAATGCAGTTTGCACAGTGGTGTAGCCATTGACTTGTTGGCACTTGGAGCCGGTGCTGGAAGCAGGCAGATAAAGAGACATTCAGAGAAGAGGAGCAGAGAGGAGAGGCCAGTCCCAGGCTGCGACGAGTCCCGACAGCTGCACAGTGGAGTGGGGAGGGAGCAGGAACGGCCCCCCGATCAGAGGACGTGGTTCAGGGGTTAGAGGGTTGGGTTAGGGGTTAAGACGAGCAGCGTGGTAGGACGCGGGCATGGGGGTTGGGTATGGGTGAAGCCACTAGAGTGGAGTTGACATTTGGCCAACTGTTTTCAAGTTCCCAGTTCCTTCTTCCTTCCCCGTATGACTGTTCATCCAGTTGCCTTACAAGAAGTACCAGTTGTTTCCACCAGCTGTTTTGATTAGTTGTTTCATTTCAGTTAGAAACTAAACTACTGAACTTCCTCCATTATTTCATCACAGCATATTGTCTGACCAGTATGTTTTGCCAAACTGGTTCCTCACAGCTCTGACTTTTGTACTTTGAGGCTTGAATGAGAGGTTGTTTGAGGATGCTAAGGCAACATTTCTGAGCAACTTTTTGGGCAGCTTATCTTAGCAACCTTGGGCAAGGAAGTGCCTCAACACTTGTATTACCTTACTTCTTTTTGCCTAAGAGGAAGTTGTTCAATTTGTTGTCCTATCTTAGGTCAATTTTAGGATCCGGGTACAAATTTGCCAAAAAATGGACTCTATGTCAAGGGACTGTGATATATCCCGGTCTCAGTGTTGGGGTTATGACGTTGTGGATTGGGACTGGCCTCAGCTACAGACTGCACTTAGCTACTTCAATAGCTTCACGTCCCTTCACTGCATTGGGGGAAAACAGGAGGAAGGTCTTTCTGCAGAGGGATCACCCATTTCGTCAAAGAAAAGTTTGTCTGAGTTGATTCACCCTTAAGCCTTGGGTCTATGAAAGATATATTAAACACAAATTGATATAAATATATATATTATAGAGCTAATAGTAAACAAATCTATATTATTTTGTATACCTGAGCATGCTGTGGTACTGTATGCTCTCTAACAGTAGACGTAACCACGGGTTGGATGTTGCTTTACAAGGTGGGAAGACGAACGATGAGGACCGTTTTTTTAACTGCTGTTGCTGCTGGACACAGCGGTACACAGCGTGTGGTTAAAGAGATTTCTGAGATCCTGTCCACATCAGAAGCACCTTAACAAGAGAGAGTCCAAAAACGTTGCTGCTGCAGGAGTCGTCCTTTTAATGTGGGTTTCCTTGTATGAGTGGAGCAACAACAGCAGCACTTAGACTTATAGCCATGTCTGTAGGAACACTGGGCGTCATGCAAGAACATTGTTATATTCCTGCTCTAGATCTCTTTTACAAAGTGTTAAAGGTCGAATTCAGCCTGTAACCGCACAAACATGTCATAAATACTTTGTTTTAACCTGATTAGCGCCCCTCAGTCTTGGAATCCTTCGACTATCAGTCTTCTTGGGCGAATATTTCGGGGGTTCCAGTATAGCCAGTGGATATCTGTGCCAGGACTTCCTCTTCTGTGCACTGGTCCTTGTTTACAGTCCAATTGACATTCTCAAAACCCAAAAGCTAACGGTCTGATGATGATTTATAAACAGATATCTGTGTATGACTGCAGATACGTTTTAAAAAAGTGAATAAAAAGCTAATTTGTCATCAGACGGTAGCTGATGGATTCCAAGATTGCATTTAGGCCAATGCGTCCTGACTCTTGCTCTACATATGCACTGTTTACCACCATGTAACCAAAGACTGCTCAAACATGACTGGTCAGTAATATTCAGACTACAAACAGAAACCAGAACACTTCGGATACCAAAATATTGACCCATTGCCAACAGATAAATAAAATTGCTTTATGAGGCTACCTACTCTGCTCCATTTGTGGGTAAGTTTCATTCCTAAAAAAGCTGAACGAATCAGCAGACGTAACATTTAACAGTAGCAGAATAAGAAAGAAAGTAAAATAGTCTATTACTACAGCAGTGTACAATGTCATTGCAGAGCCCTACCATGACAGATAAATCAGTTTGATATGAAATCAGTCCAATTTTATTGGCATTGTTTCGACCAACTACATGTCCCCTGGCTTGTTGGTCTGAGGAAGACCTGTAGTTGGTTAAAACGTTGCTATTACAACTAAAAAGAGTACGTGACAAGTTCTCTTAAATCACTGGCACGCAATGCTTGAGAACGAATTTGTTCATGTGAGTGGTTCTTGCATGAAGCCCATCGTTCATAGCGAACTACAGAGGTTTTGCAGAGCGGTGATGTGGACGGGGTTCAAACAGAAACACAGAACTGGGTTTCAGAGGGGACAGCAGTTGAATCTGAACAGGGTTGGTTTTAGCTGGCCTTATATAATCTTTCTAACTTGTTTCTAATGCTGACTGTTCAATACTTTGTATCTCACTTTAGAAAAACATTGTGTAAAAAGAAAAAAATGAACCTTTTGTTTATCTGTTATTTGAATCAGAACATGGTAATAATAGACAGCGAGCTGTCTTTTTACCGTTAACGGGTCACACAAGGTCCTCTTTGTTACTCTGCAATATATCAAAACACCTTTTTTGCAGTATTTTGTAGATCCAAGACCTCAAAATTTTTAAAATCTCTCTTCTTTTGTACTATATCTATTCTATTATAATTATACAAGATTCAGCTCGATATGGCTTGTGGACTGAAGTAACATTTCACCTGGGGTGTCCAAAATGTTGGGCTGACGCGCCCATTACCAACCTGAAAGAGGCCCTCACGAACACACACAGACACAGACACACACACACACACACACACACACACACACACACACACACTGCTTCACACAGCCAGAGCTGCTGTGGTTCAGCATGCCAGTTATGTTTCACAATAGAGGATTACACCACCCGGCTTAGATAATTACAAGGTCTTTTTCCGTCTTGTTTTGATATAATGTGCTCTATGCTATTCCTGTGGCCTTTCAATATGAATATATATCTAAGTATATATATGTTATGAATTTATATGCAAAAGTTCCTCTCCTATTATAGCATCAGAGATGAAAATAATACTACCATGCTTGAATGGCCTTCCCTCGTCTGTAGTCATATCCCACTTACAATAAGAAAAACGACTTGATCACTTTCACCCTAGGATTGAAATATATTTCAGTACGGAGCTTTTCTATTTAAAAAGAATATGGTTGATTTCAAGCTGCTTTCTTGTGGTTTTTTTGTGTCTTTGTAACAATGAAAGAGAAATCGAGTCTTTTTCTCTGTTTGTAAATTTGCCAGATCACGGGAACGGCCGTTTCTGTGTCCTTAAACTTGTAGCTACATCTCGGTAAGAATGTGCTCGGGAGGGGAAGACGCGAGTGAACGAGGGCAGAGAGGTGGTGGCGCTAAAATACAAAGTGAAAGAAAAAGTGAATGATTTTAAAAATGTTACCTCAGTGAGGAATTTTTCAGGGATTTTTTTGACAATGCATCTTGCATCGTGTTACAGCTTCAAACACACGTTGAATAGCTGTTTTGTATTGTGCTGTAAACAGTTTTTAAAAAAGATGCAATCTGTCTGTGTATAAAAAACAAGGGGCATGTTAACCGGGGCAGTTTCACCTTTCTGTCTACTGAAGGAAATACGATTGACCCTATGTATTGTACAGTATATGGAAACAACACAAGACTTGTTTATACCGCAAATAAATATTGAAATATTTTTTTCTTTAACACCTGTTTCCTTTTTATTTCTTACAAAAAAAAAATTCCAAAAAAAAAACGGCCTGAGGGTCGGGAAAAGCAGAAAAACTACTTCACAAAATTATGTTTAAAATCGTAATTATAAACCACTGCACACTTGATGTGATTTTATTGTTTGCTCTTAATAAAATCACAGTAATTCAGTGTGCGGTGGTTTATGTTTATGATTTTATCTCTGATGTTCCTGCGGCCGACCAGCACCTTATCCTTGAGACCGGCTGTGCAGAGGGAGTCCTGTTTACAAATTTCCTTTAATATAAGGCTGTTTTAAATGTTTTTTCAGTATTATTAACACAATAACTTCTCCTATGAAGACACTTTTAGTATTACTATCTCCACCAGGCGCAAGCGTTTGGTTGTGTGAGTGTATCTATCCGCAGCTATTCTCGCAAACTACTGGACCAATCAGCCTATTTGTGTGCACATGTATGACTGTATGCTCAAGGACCCCTTGTGGTTGCCGTGATTTACAACTGTTGAAACACCTGTTGTCCAACTGATATGACCGCAAGTCCTCAACAAAATCAGGTAGCAAAAGCACAGAGCGATAGGCGTTCTCGACAGTCAGCTCAGCTAAAAACATGATGCCTTACCGTACATTGCAGACCACATTCTGACCTTCCTCTTGGCTCAAAAACCTCCATAGAAAAGCTGTTTTTGAACCAGAGCATCTGCACAGTAACTCCATACGTGATATGTTATGATCAACTAAAGTTAGGCCCAACACCAGATAGAGAAAAAAACATTTTTTTAATCTTCACTGCGGTGTTGACTGTAAGGAGCCAGGAGGTTCAATTCCACTGGGCGCAGCTGTGCTACGTGTTTTATTTCGCTCTGGCGGCCATATTGCAGCCAGAACGTGTCTGCCTGGCGAAGCTCTGCGCTCTACTGAGTGCACATTTCTAGTTATTTTCTTATTAGTAGTTTTGCTTCATTGTCATTATCTGTTTGTGGACGAGCTTCCACATATGGACCCACAGGAGTTAAAGTTGTTGATAAAAGCAGTCGTAAAACATACAACTGCATTACAGTGTTATAAATGTATGAATGCTAAATAGAGGGACTTCAAATGTCTGTCCTACATAACAACAAGACTTTATTTTTTGCTGACTTCCCCTCATCTTTTTCCACATCACACACACACACACACACACACACACACACACACACACAGGGTTTGTCTTGTTACATCTTTGCTGTTTCTAAAGAAACTGGCAGCTACACAACCGATTGCTTAAACTGAAACTCTGCGACTTCCCTTTTCGTACTGAACTGTGTGTGTTTTGTACGCAGTTCAGAAGAAACATGTTATTTGTGTTTACCACAAAAAAACTAAACTAGAAAAACAAAACTCATCTCAAGAACTTTGATCACAATCGAACCATTTTCAAAGTGTAAATTACCACATATGTGCATTTAAGTCTATTATTAAAGGAATATTTAAGACATTTTGGGAAATATGCTCACAGGAATTTGCTTTTAGGTTACCACTGGTATCAATCTTCTCATCTAGCTCTTTGCTAAAAGGCAAAAATACATCTGTCTATACATTAACACACACCTTTGAGTGCATATCTTCGTATGTGCATATTCTTTTGCACATTCCTTGTACGATTTTGTACATTTATGCACATAACTTCTACTTTAAAAACTACACTGCTCCTTCATTTTAATTCAGATATACTAACATAGTTTTGTGGAATTTTTTCATATTTTTATTATATTTTCCTCTTAATGTTTCTTGATTTTTGCAACATTTGCTTTCATTTCAAATTTTCATTTTCTCTCAAGATGTGTGTGTTATGCACCGATACACCAAAGCAAATTCCTTTTATGTGAGAACCATATAGCAATAAACCAGACTCTGAATGAGCATATTTCCCAAACTTTTGAACCATTATTTTAAGTACATAATTGTTTTTATGGTGGTATATACCAGCATAGTTTCTAAGTCTATACACTGGCGGTAGAGATCCAGCTGTGTTGCAGAGAAACAAGGGATAACAATTCTCTTTTCTCTGAGCTTCACCCTGTGTGTCCATTAACTGTGCTCCCACATAACCCAAACTGCCTTTCCTATCTCCTCAATTAGGGGGTAACAGTGGCACATGTGCACATGAAAGCTGACAGTGAGGGAGAGAGAAGCAGCAAAGTGAGGAAGCGAGAAGGAGGGTTGGTGGGAATAAAAAAGAGCATCTTAAAGACAGCGCTGCGAGCTGAGCCGAGCCGGCTATAAATATCTCCTCCAGTGTTGCCCTCGCTTCTCTTCCCTCCTTCTACAACGGCTCTTCTTTCATTTTTGCTGTGACTTCCTGCGCCAAGTGAGCCATTCACCTCATGGTAATTCAGACAGGATATTACAGTGACAACGGAGGTGAAATAACGGAAATGAAGGCCCCACCCTGTTTGAAGAAATAGGGGACAGGATGATCGACACCACCGACTGATTACTTTTTGGTCTCCTGGCAACGTGATGAGAGGGTCTCCCACATGCCCATCATCATCATCATCATCATCATGAGAGTACATGTAACAGGAAATGTTTCTCGCTCTAATTTGGAGTAATTAGACCTGAGGGTTTATCATGAATGGAGATAGTTAGAGGAATTAATCAGTAGCTCTGTGACATTTCCGCTGTTGTCTTTACGACTGAAGCACTACAGCGGGCTTCAAGAGCTGAAAACATGGTTCACACTGCTCGGTATAATGAAGATGCTTCACCCTGGTGAAGAAAGGTGCATGTTGATAGAAAATTTTGAATCCATCATGTTCTGTAAAGACACAGCAGTTTCATGTTATAAATCAGTGTTTCTCAAGTGGTGTTCGGTTTGTCGCAGATGGGCCACTAACCTCGCACCTGCTAATGTGTGCTCACCTTATTTGTCTGATAACTTAAGATCCAGACTTTCGGGAGGTTTTTACCAGGAGCCAAATTATCCACAGAGGTCTCTTCCTCTTGGAAACAAATGGATCCTGTGATTTAAAGCAGTAAAAGCACTTGATAAAGCAGTATCGTATCAAAAATGAGTGTTTTTCTGATACTGTTTGGTTCATTGCAGAGGTGCTGCTAACTAGGGTGGTCGACGCGAAAACATGAATGGCTCTATCTGGAGCCAGTGTTTAGTATGTCTGTTCTGGGCTAATGTAGAAACATGGCAGTGCAACATGCCAGACACTATATAGCCCCCTAAATCCTACACACTGGATCGTTAAGCAAAAATATGGCCTTGGGTCTCAGGATCAGGTTCAAGTCTTAAATCTGTCTGTGTTAGACCCCTGCAGAACCAACACTTTTCTCCCATATGACCAAATTGTTCCATATCCTGTTAGTAAGAACATTAGTTCACTTAACAGCCCTATTGTTTAATAAGTACACAGATATTTTAAACAAATGATTAACCCTGCTGCTGATGATAATGCATGCACAACTGAGTTTAAGTTACGTCAGAGGAGGAAGTTGGGCCAAAGTGTTTGTAAATATTAATAACAAATAAAACAAGCTGGCAGCAGAAAAAAAACAATCTTCTCTATATCAGTCAATGGTGACACCAATTCTAAAAAGCTGTTTGCACACTGTACAACCAGAGCTGTAAAACCCGATTATACAACTAACATTGCATCAACCAAACTGTTTAGGAGTGTTGAAATGATATGAGGGTGAACGAAAGGTCACAGGAGAAAGATATCTGATCTCAACACTTCCTCTTCTAGAGAAACGGCAGGTGCCAACCGCAGCTCTGGACATACTGTGTTGTTGAAGAAACTGTGTGTCTATATGTGTGTGTGTGTCAGCTACCATTTTCGCAGTCTTGAAAACATTAAATAGCTGTATGTTAGTGCCATCATTTCTTAACACAGCACAGACTTATTTCAGTAATGGTCCTGCCTCCATCTTCTTTAAATGAGATTCTCTTCGTGCTCTCCGTCTGACTGACAGAACTGAAACTCGTAAATTACATCTGCCACAGTCCTGACACTGACAAACAGAGGAGCTCGGGTCTGGCTACTTTCACAAAAGCTCCACTGTTGCTGGCTCCTTTAATGGGCTCAAATAATTACAGTAAATAACTGCTATAGCTGCTGCTGCTGCTGCAGTACTTAGGCAAGCACTGTCCTCCCACTGTGAGTGGTACTGTACTCTCATGTACTGTACTTTCAGCTCTCCTTCACAGTTATATAAAGAACCAGTGCAGCACTCTCTCCAGCAACGCACCACTTCAAGAGCATAATGAGAGGGGAGCTGGGAGGGAGCGGAAGTGGAGGGAGGGAGGATGAGAGGAGTGAGGGAGAGATGTTTCATCATGTTGAGGCTTGCATACCTGTAAAATGGAAACTAAAAGGAAAGGAAAAGCAGAGAGGGCTGGACGAGTGTTTCACCTACACTACAATACTTATTACTCACTCCTTAAAGGGGACTATTTCCTTATTTTTAAGTCATATATAATGTAATAAGGTTGGATGCCCATAATAAATGTGGCCAAAGTTTAAAAAAGATGAGGTAAACATATGTAAAAGTAATCCCCGTGAGCATAAACCTCAGGCTTTAGACTACTCTGAATACTGTGTTTCCAACATTTCCTTTATACTTTAAAGACGAGCTGATGTCAGCTCGTGATGGATTTCTTTATAGGGTCATCTGCTACAGGCATGTTACTGCAGAGTGCTTATAACAGCTACATGAACCTACCTGCTAACGTCAGGGAAACCTGTAATCTTGGTTGTCGATGTTGTTAATTTCTCCCTGATTTCAGATCATATTCCTGCTGAAACATGTCCAACAAAAACAAAAGCACATAGTTAGGTTAAGAAAAAAACATCTTAGTTTGGCATTTGGGGGGCGAACACCTGACTCCCAGGTGAAAGTGCGGGGTTTGTTGGACTCATTCACTACCCCTCCCACCCTATATGTACTTTCCAGCTCCTTATATGATGTCAGTGTTTCAACCTGACGTTGTCTAGCAGCCGATCATACCACTGCGCAGGTGCCGTCCGGCCATGTTACATACTGACGCCAGCCAGCTGCGAATCATACTGCTGCGAAACCTTGGCTTTTGGCATCAGGTGTCGCCAAAATCACAGACAAAGCAATGACTTTGGAATGAAAACGGGCTGCCATATCTGTAATTGGAATGGGTGGGTTTGAAAGCAGAAGAGGGAGGGGCTTGATCGGAAGTGGGTGGGTCTAACGAGAATATGTTAAACCTGAAATTGAACTGGGATGATCAGAAGATGGTATATTTATTATTCATTATAAAACTACTAACAGAACAATCTCAGGATTGAGCTTCAGATCATTTTTGATCACAAATCAAAAGTATGGATACTGACCTATTTTACTCAGATGATACTTCTTCTTGTAAAAAAGTGTTTCATCTGGTTATTCAGCTCAACCTTTATGTAAACATGTTGTGGTAGAATAACAAAATACATGTGTAACCTAAAAATGAGTATAATAGGCCCCCTTTTAAATCCATTCGGCATACTGTGATCACTATTGTCTCCATGTCTTCATTCTGTGTGTTTGTTAGATAGTGGTATTTTGTGAAAATTGCCAACCTAAGCCATTGATTGGTACGTTAAGGCTGTTCAAAGTAGTTTGTTTGTTGTTTTTATTGAAATTGTTATTATATTAATGTTTCTGTTCAAAGAAACTACCCCCACACCAGAAAAAGGATGTAATGTCACAGCTATGAGTGGGCAAAAAATAAATATTGTTCAAAGTGATCACAAACTGTGAACGGTGTATGAGAGTCTCGCTACAGCTTGTGGTCTAGTGGTGTGACAATGTACTGAAAATATCACATCCGCTCTGTCATAGATGAGTTTGTGTCAGTTTCTTAAATTCAAAGCGGGGCTTGCATGTTCATCAAAGTGTGTTTACAATATTGAAATATTAGATCTAAGTTAGTACTTTTAGAGGAACTTGAGACAGTAAACAATACAGTGAGGAAGCTATAGAAGCACTGGATCACACGTTTTATTCATGAAAGCAAAAGTAATTTTTTAAAATTCAGTTTAGAGTTTAGAGACAAACTTTACAGAATATAGAATTTAGGTTTTCACTCTGAAACATTACAGCCACACATGGCAGTCATCTGCACCTCACTGACCATAAAGGGGAAAGCAGTGGGGAAAACTTGTTTGACAAGAGCAGCTGGGTAATACACACTTTGTCAGCCCACCTGTGTTAGCTGGTAAACTTCCTGCCAGCTCATTAAACACACACACCTGAACGAACTTTGAACTCATCAAATCACTGACATCACCTCAAACACAGGGACTGCTGCCATAAAAGAGAAAGTCACAGTGAATTTTTTTTAAATATATAATGAAAGAGTTTTGCTCACAAATCTTTAACCCACCACCCAACAAAATGAATGGAGACGTGGCAGTGTGGAAATAAATCCTCGCCTGAGTCATGTGGAGCAGATTTATTGAGGCCAAATATGGTTAAACACTTGCTGCGGGCCACAGCAAAAGATTGTTATAGACTATGATCTCACACACTATATTTGTGTGTGTGTGTATGTGAGTGCGCGTGCGTCTGAAGCTTGCATATACGCACATGAGCAGCCACATGTGCCTATGTGAATGTTTGACTTTGACCCTGTTCTCTGTGAGCAAACATATGCAGTGCGTTCTTATCTGTTTGCCCCCCCTGTGACATTACCTTAGAGGCCCCTGTGTATTTATTTAATTCTTATAACGTCAGACGTGATTCTCATCAGTTTTGTGATCAAAATTATTCAGCTACTCCTGCTGTTATTTATGGTATTATTTTATGACCACAATTACATACAGTAGATACAGTTGGTATTTATGTGAACACCCACAAACGTCACTTCTTTTTACACCAAGGGGGGGGGAGCATTCACTATGCTGCTGTGTGGCTTTCTGCATGTAAGATAAACTCAAAAATCCAAAATAAAGGGTATTTTTTAAGGTGTTTTCTAAGTGACTAATGACAACAGCATTTTTTGACACTGGCCCAGTATTGAGCGAGAGCAGTGGCCAGGCTGCAATGTAAACACTCAGGGCATGTTTGCATCATCAATTTACGTCAACTAAAGGTGCTGTTTTTGCCAGTGACACCCTCTGATTGTTATTATAAGTGTTAGGCAAGATTATTAAAGGAACCACACAGAGACAGGCCTTTTTGTTAAAGAGTAAGATCCCATTTGCTTAACCTGAAACAGCCCCAAAAGCGCTATCACCAAACATACCAGACTCCCTTTCAATAAACACTAATTTTATCATCACTGAACACACTTCATTTAAAGTCAGGAGAAACAAAATCAAACTCACAAATACCATCTTGGTTTATGTTTACACTGTTGTAACAATCACCAACTCTGTTTTGGTTGAAGTAAACCCTTAAGTCACCCAGTTAAGCACGACAATATGCTGGCTCTTTACACGCTAAAATTCTGTTTATTTAAATGGACTTTGGTAGGGTTACTGATGGCCATTTCAGGGCTGTTTCTGGTTAAACAAAAAGGATCTTACTCATTATCCAAACTTATTTTTTAGTATTTTTTTTTTTCATGGATGTATTAATTTTTTAATGTTTGTTTAGCAATTTTTCATTTTAGTCATTTTTGTTTTTCTTCCAAACACTTGTGGAAGTGTGTCACTTTCAAAATGGCCTCTCATTGTAATCAACTGTTGTCACCCACCTGTGCTCACTTATTAATCAAGATTGGGTGACACTCCCAATCAAGCTTTTGCTTGACTCCTGTCCACCCTTTTGCACCCCGACAAAGACCTTATGGTCGAACCCGGTTGGTGTTTTAATGTAAGCGGCCATGTTTTCCAGTGAAGACTTTTTAACTTCATTCAAATGCATTTGTTCTTGCTCCATGTATGAGTGCCTGAGGTTCATTTTTTCCTTCCAGATGTTTTTAGTGACCGATAAAAAAAGTGTGCAAAAGGAGCCTGCAAGACAGACAGCAGATATCCTCAAAGCTTAGAGGGAATATGTCGTCTTTTTCGCTCACTCCTGAATCCACGAAAGATCAACAAAAACATCTTTGTTTCATCCAAGGTAAGATGCTAACTAACGTTAGCTAGTTTAGCTAGCAAACAAAGGTGGTTAAATATTGATTATGAGTTACTTATGTTTTAACTTTAGATTAACTTTAGGTTAGGTTATGTTTACTTTAGATTAATTTTAGGTTAGATAGTTGTATTATAATTTGAGACTGTTTGCACATTAAACAAATAAGAAGGTGGGATAGTTTGGTATTGCTAGCAACAAGCTAAATATATTAGATAATGTAAGCTACAGGGAGTCAAATCTAACCATTAGCTTAAAATAATACAGCATATGGACTTACCCTGTCGTACAAAAACATTACAATTCCTGTATATCTGTTTGTTTTTTACATGAATTGTCAAGACGTGGGGGGCCTGACACTTTTGTTGGAACTGGTGAGTTTGTCCCTTCATTTTAATGTCCTCTTTATTCACAATACTTGACAGCGTATATTGTGAACGTAGCTCTAAAAATAGTACTTTCTATTTACATCTTTCTGGTATTTAATTATTTTAGAAATTTGCTATTATTTCTTTAGGACTCTCCGTCATTGATATAGTTGGAAACGTCATATTTATATGTTGGGTGTGCAGGACTACAGTAACCATGGTGGGCGGGACTCAGCAAAGGGTCGATTATTAATTACTTTGGGATGTTTACACCTGTGGTCATAGAGCCGGTCAGTGTTGTGCACGTTCACACTTCACAAGAGCTAGCTCAAAGTTGACCTCACAGTGAAAAGTTCACAGTACCAAAAACTGAACTCGTACACACTCATTTTGTGTTTTTAAGGGTTGAGTGTTTAGGATTTAGTGGCATCTGGTTTTAAACCAACTGGAGCTTCTCCTCTGTGCCAAGCAGAACTACAGTGGTGGGCTAATGTGAGTGTTCCTATGTAAAGCCAGTGTTTGGTTTGTCTGTTCTGGGCCACTGTAGAAACAACATGAGTTTTATGGCTTGGAGTCAGTCTGCAGGTGTTTTTTTTTTAATCCACACAATTGGTTAACAATTAAAATACCAACAAATACTGACTGGTTTGTTGTAGGTTTCCACTATCTAAACTGGTTTATCAAGCGTCTTTACCTCACAGAAACCTCTTTGAGATTCCAGCAGTGAAATGTGTGATTCAGTGTGAAGTCTGGCGCACAGGGTGATAAGGATGAAGTCATACCAAGTTCTTTCACTTCACCCTCTCTGTCTTTCTGTCTTCTTTTCGATTACACTGAATTTTCACCTCATTTAACTCCTCATTTCCTCTGCCTCTTATTATATCTTAATCTTCTTTCATTTTCTTTATCCTGGCTTCCTCTGTTTCACTCATTTCATCTTAATATCCATTTCTCCACCCGTCCCTCCCCTCACCTTCACCTCTTCCCCCCTGGCTGGTGTAACAAGACTCCAGACAGGTTAAAGTGTTCTCTAGACCAGTAAACAGTGTCGCACATCCGCTCTGAGTTAAAGAGTAACCACAACAGGTGATTACCACACAACAGGCAGTCAGGCCACAGTCCAGATTGTAGAAACCATGGCTGGGAAACATACATGAGTGCTTTGGGAGAGAGATCAGGATAATGATCATACAGTAAAACTAAAGGATCTTTGCTTGTTTTAAGAATGCTAAAATAATTATACTAAAAGTTTTTTTAGGACATGTAGGATGAAATGATTTAATTGTGCGTCTCTTATAGACTTTCAAAATGCTATTGGATGGAATGGATCAAATCCTGATATGGAAGCAAGTCATTTTGCGGGGACTGTAATGCCCAAAAAATGTATCCTGTGATTTACAGACGTCTACTTAACAATGCAATTCTTAGGGGAAAAAGTATTTCTGGGCCCATGGCACCACGTGACGTTCCTGGAAATTACAGTTCCACTGTTAAGCCGCTATGTCAAATTGGCTTCAAAGCCCAGTGCTGTGGTTTGATCAAAGCAATGACCAAAGATGGACTTTGATGACTTTGTGAAGTAGCATGGGATCATGGGAGTTGTTGTCTTTAGCAACTTGTTTTTGTTTTCAGCAACTCCCATGGCATTGCCGTTGAACTTGTGACTGATGTCATTCAGGCAGAAATACTGTTCATGGACAAGTTAATTTATAGAAGTTTTATTGGCATCGTGTTTAGTCTCAGTATGTCATTACATTCTCATGAAATAGCCACAAGTAACGTAACTTGCTAACTTACCTTCAGATGAGTTGCTTAGCCATAAAGCTATTGTAGCTTACATTATCGGGTGAAGTCAATTATGGGATAGCCCAGCACTGTTATCTGTGGTCAAAACAGTCATACTAAAAATAATTTTATGAGCATGTTGACTATTGTTGTAATGTGGCATGAGATTGTCATAGTAGTAAGCTGGATCAATATTGAAAATCATTTTAGGTTCATTCATTCATTACCTGTGACGGCTTATCCTAATCAGGGTTGTTAGGGGCTGTAGCCTTTCCCAGCTGACACTGGGCCAGAGGCGGGGTACACCCTGGATAGTTCATCAGACGAGACAGGCTTAATTAATCCAATAATTAACTAATTAATTAATTAATGAAAAAAGGATGCTGTGTGGCACAAAGTTGCTGTATAACCGTTACTGAGTATATTTGACATTGTCTGATTCCTTCCTTACTCTCTGACGCATCATCTGGTATTTCCTCCTGTGGTTCCCCAGAGGTTAGAGCAACTAGAGGGGGTAAAAGTTAGATGATGACATTGACAAGCAGTAAATTGAAACACACCATTACCTTGGATAAAATTACAGATTTCTGTCAGTTTGAAGATTTTTAGAAACATTTTGGATGATATAAGTACACAACTCTACAAAATCTAGTTGTTTAAGACATATTAATGCTTAAATGTTACATATTTCACCTTAAAGCAGAGCCAAGAAAAAATGTTATGATCTAAAACTTTATTCATTTAAAATGCAGACTGGTCTCAAGCAGTTGAGACACATAAATAAATGTGTTTCCTCTGTGCCACATTTCTGTTTACAAGAAAAAAAAGGACTGAAATATATTGGTTTATGGTGATATTTTTATATTATATGTTGAATAAATTTCAAATAAGAAGCATCCAGCCTCCTCAGCTGTTTTGGACTTCACCCAAACACTGGCAAGGTCTTTGTGTTATTTTGTGAACCCACTTTTAAACGTCTATCACAGCATCCGTCAATTCACATGTAGGTTATTCACTAGAGTAGGAACAAGATATCTTCAGGCATTTTTCAGCCAACAGGTAATATGCACCCATAAAATAATCAGTGATCAGACATGCTCTCTACTCTGGCATTCATGAATGATGAATGAAACGCTGTGCTGTGCTCCCAGGAGTCGGATTAGCACACCATTAGCACGTTGACTCCTTTAAATTGCCTTATCGTCTCGGGAGCACCTTACAGGCGTTAGACCACCTCGGCGCTCCTCTTTCACCCCGGCTGCTCCTTCGAGACAAACGGTTAGATTAGAAATTATTACCGGATGTAAGACAGGCACCAGACACTCTGCATGAGGGTGATCTTTACCTCTGGAATAATGACTGTATTTGTATGGTGCTCAAAAAATCAAACCATTATGCTTCATCAGTGTTTTAAGACTGCTCAAAACAATAACTGTGGAACCTGTTTTTTATACATTTACTGTTACCATTACTGCAGGTGTCACCAATTAAACCACGACTGAAATCAGTGTAAATCTGGCAGCAACCTTCAGGGCTGAAAAGTGAAGTGCCAAAACATGCAGTTCCTCTTATGGCCACTTGAGACTGGCTCCCAAAAATTGAGTCAGACCCTCATGTTAAAATGTCCAACTTTACAGTAGATATAAACATGTTTACAGACCCTCTAAGGAGTCAGGTGTTCGTTTTTTAAGGCAAGAACGTTTTGTTTTAGAATTAGCATTAGCCTCATCATAGAGGATGGAGTGTAAATGCACCATGCTAACCAAGCTTAACAGTTAGCATTAGGGTTATCTCAGCACATTCTCATTTCAAGTTGTCACATATGACAGCTTTGTCAGTGGACATATTACGTGCTAGGTATCCTCCTGTGTCAGCTGTTGACGTTCCAAGACGCTGCAACCAACGCTGCGAAGTTAATAAAAGCACATGGTTAGGTTTAGGCAACAAAATCACATATTTAGGTTTGAAGGAAAACATTGTGGTTTGGCTCTATATTCAAACAGGAAGAAACTCCGTAAAAGTCTGCGGTTTGTTGGACCCATCCACCCCTCCGTCCTGCCCAACTAGTTCTTTTCAGCTCCTGATATTATGACTTTACTGGCAATGTTTCAAACTGAAGTTGTCCTGCGGCAGACCTTAATGCCGCGGCAGGTGCCGTTCAGCTTCATTATGAACTGACATCACCTGCCCTGTTGGCGTATCATACCACCACAAGAGCTGGCTTTGGCGTGGATATCTGACGCCAAAATCACTGTTTAAGTGGCGGTAGGCCTATTTGATGACTTTGAAATGAGAACAGGCTGCTTATCTCCACCCTCTTATTCAAATGGTGGTTACTTCTCATCACTAGCAGCACCAAAAGTCCAAGATGGCGACGGTCAAAATGCCAAACTGGAAGCTTTAAAACGGCAGTACACAAATCAATGGTGACATCAAGGTAGCCATGTCTTGGGGTGCCCAGTAGGTCAATGGGTAGAGCGGGCATCCAATGTACACAGGCAGTGTCCTTGTCGCAGTGGCAGGGGGGTTGCTGCATGTCACACACACCCCCCCCCCCTTTCTCTCTCCCCCCTTTCACACTTAATCTGTCCTGTTCAATAAAAGCCAGAAATACCAGTCTTTAAAAAAATAGGTAGCCATGTCTATTATTTTCATTCAGTCTGTTCTTGTTTATGTTTCTTATAATCAACAAAGTCTATGAAGAGACCAGAACCAACGATGTGTTAGTCCATCCTTCAGTACTTCCTGTCTGTGGCACTGAGCCCAGAGCCCATTGATTCCTACTGAAGATGTGAATCATTTAACTAGTCGACAAATATATAGTTCATAGGCTTCAGAAATGCGTAGTAAATTCCAAACACAGCTGGGCACGTTACTCAAACATGAGTAAAAAAATTGCATTTGTTGGGGACTATTTTCAGCTGCAGTTTAAAACACATTTGGTTACAGAAGCAGGTGGGTGTACGACTCAAAATAAAACTCAGTGCCTACAGTCATGGTGCCCAGTGCAGCAGTGTGGCTCATTGATTTATGTTTTATAGTTTTTCTGACAAATATAGAGGGTGCAGAGGGATAAGAAATGTCAGGCTATGTTTAATACCATGTTAGATTATTTAATTCATTGTTGGTTTGGTGTTCTCCTAGGATTCTCATAGATCTAAATTAAAACTTCAATTATTTTACAAACAGGGAGACTATGATTTACCTGTGTGATCATTTCCCTCATTTTATTCCCACTCTAAATTAAAATAAACCACAGAAAACCAGAGCTGGTGGATCTAATCGACTTTTTAGACATGATCAATAAGTCCTATAAAACCAGAGGTTTTAGAGCACTTTTCCTTAATATTTTAGATGATATTCTCAGCAATATTTCTTTTGTGTGATGGTGCCTGCATGAAATTCACAACACAGCTTTATTTTAGCCAGAACAGTGATGTTTGATGTTGTTATTCCACACAATGAAGAAACCGAGCCCTTCATCTAAGAAATACCGAGCTTCAAACACACCGGCTTCCTATCTACATGTTGTGTTACAACAGCTGCTCCACTGTCCATCCTTTGCTCTCTGTGTGCTTCTGTTTATTTGCGCGTATCAGGATCTCGGACAAATATTTACGCTTTTTGCAAGCGATGTGCTTCCGATTGTCTTTATGCTTTTATCTTGTTTTAACTTCTCTCACATCCTCTGAAATGGCTGTACACTCCAGCTGCAGCGTGAAACCTGCGAGGACACTCAGTCCCCTGGTTATATGGAGGCAGAGAGATGGGGAAGTGGAGATAAAAATAATCTTTGCGGCCCGATCCATCTGATGATAACAGAGTTCTCCTTTACTGTTACCATGGTAACCTGGGAACAGGAAGGAAGTGGAATTGTTGCAGAGCTCAGCAGGACGGGCTGAACCACTGACAGAAACCAGAATAAGTGATTACAGCCTGTAGAAGATGCTGCGTGTGTGTATATGATCGTGTTGTATTAAAACGCTGTGCAACTGTCTGAGATACAAGTGGAAAGTCGACAATTACTGTGTGCTCCTTATTAGCGTAGTAGCATGCGGTGGTAGCAGTGGTGAGCTGTTATCATCACGCTGTGGACTCTAGCCAGAGTCTTATCTGACCCCATTAGATTATCTATCAGCTTGCATAATCAGCCTCTGCAAACTCCCACTGACCTGAACTGTACCGTACTGAACCCAAATCAGCTGAACTGACACTGTGCACACCACACTGTGCCCTGATTATAGAAGTGGTCAGCAGGGTGGCAGAGTGATTCAGTCCTCTCCTCACAGTTAAAATGCACCCTGCTGAAGTGTCCTTGAGCAAAAAAATCAAACTCTTTTAGCTGGAGTGGTGTGAGTCTCTGTCAGAAACTGTACTTTGATCTCACTGTAGACAGTAAAAATGACGCATTTCTCTTCTCAGGGGTCATCAGTGTAGCATGAACGCATCTATTTACTGTATTTACTTCTTAGAAAAGGCTGAAGAATCATATTTACCGCAGATAAAGGGCACTGACTCTAAATTGTCCGTAGGTGTGAATGTGAGTGTGAGTGGTTGTCTGTCTTTATGTGTCAGCCCTGTTATAGTCTGTTGACCTGTCCAGGGTGTAGCCCGCCTCTCGCCCAATGTCAGCTGGGATAG
>JAPZEB010000012.1:14427409-14438545 GCA_029783705.1 Chaetodon striatus
CTCTGTTTGTGTGTGTGTGTGTGTGTGTGTGTGTGTGTGTGTGTGTGTGTGTGTGTGTGTGACAGGACACTGCATGTGTGTGTGTGTGCGCGTGTGTATGTGTATTGAGTCTACTAATGATCTACAAATCCCGTGGTCGTGTTGCGGCCCAGGCTCTGTGTCGTTGCTACTTATTGGCAAACATGAATCGTGGCTTTACAGCACAGCAGCTGAGATGTCTGCATCACACACACATGCACACACACATACACACGTGCACACACACACGTGCACACACACACGTGCACACACAGATTAGTTTCTATCATCAGAGTAAGTGGAATCCCTTTAAGTGGAAGAGGGATTCCTACACTATAAGAACTGGCTCAGTAAATTACACCTGCTAAATATAGCCTTATAGAAATAATACATTTAATACTAACAGTGTCTTAAAATAAAGATAATAGGAATGTGTTTAATTATCATGAAAACGATTAATTTAAAAATAGACTGTTATTGAAATTGTGCTGTGTAAGGTAGTGGTGTTGTAGTCTAAATGAAGAATTTACAATATTTGTTTTTACCTTAGTTAACCTGTGTTCATTTTCCAAGTTATGTCAGCTGGCACATCCAGCATTTACTGTTTTTTTTTTTTTGTTTTTCATGCCTAACCTGGGGGTCGTGAACCCCAACAGACCCAGAGATTTATTCCCCAGGTCAAAAGACAATCAAAGTGATTAGAAAGACAAAATAATTTGTGACGCAAAATCATGTTTTCTTTTTTCTTGCAAAATCCAGAACACTTTAATCTCTTTCTTCCTGAAAAAAATAATTTTGTGGTTGCTCTCAACTCATGCCCACACTAAAGCCATAACCTTTGATTAAGGGTCGCAGGTAGACACTGATACATTTTAAGGTGTTACAGTTTCAGCCTCAAAATTTGGAAACTACAGTCAAAGGGAAATTCACAAAGAATGGGTTGCAGACTGACGTGGTGTGGAGGCATTCCTTCAACTTCAAGCAAGGAATTTAAACGTGACAGAGAGGAACCATATTGGTGATTTAATATCCCAGTCTGTCAGTTCTGTTAGTATTTTTAACACACATGCCTGGCATGATGATGTCATCGCCTGGCTACAGTCACTGATGTCATGATCACTTGAGAGTGTGATCATGACACTCCTTATAAATGCACTTTAGTTACCACCAACTGTCTGAAGACGCTAATAGTTTCACTGTAACTGCATGTGGCTGCCAGTGCAGATCTTTGTGAATGAGACTTTGCAGTAAGGCTCATTTGCATAGGCAGGGGCCAATTTTGTAGTAAATGTATGCATAACCGTAATGTATGCATGCATGCCTAATTGAAATATGTGCAAATAGCACAGGAGCACTGAGACACTGTTTGCTTGGCAGCACAGTTAGGGGTGAATTTCATCCTTTGTGGGTGCTTTGAGAATTACACTTTCTTTTTGTCTCGATTGTGCAGGTTTAGCGGCCGCAAAAGCTGCGCAATCTTTTGTGAATTCACCCATCAGCGTTAAGCTGCCCACCACCAGTCAGAGTTTTAATGTGAGAATCGTGCAATAACCCTGAAACTTAACCTTGAATAAGCTTTTTCTGTCTGTTGAAACATAAACTGTAAATGGCTGGCAAATCTTTTCATGTTTTAGGTGGTTGTGTTGTCATCATTTGATACAGTTTGTAAAAGAAAAAAAGGAACTTACTGTAACACTGACGTGTGCCCACAAAATGTCCGTGTTTAGATTTTACGAGCAGATTAACAACAGATGTAACTGACCAGTTAAAAATATACATCAATAAAATGTAACTGAGGAGACCTGCCGCTTTTCCTATTGGCACCCACATTTCAGGCGTTCCAACACATGTTGAATGACTCCGCTTCTTGATAATGATTCAACACAACACATGAATCTGAGTTTCTGTTTTCTTTCCCTCTCAGAGGGTTGATGGGTTGTGATATCCTCTCTTCTTCGCTGTGTTAACGACAGCATGTGACAGCCAGGGTCAAGTCAAATCTGCCCTCTCACTCTCTCAGCTAACAAGCCACACAGTGACACGTGTGTGCGCTCTTTAAGCTGAAAACAGGTCGTTATTGGAAGATTTTCTGCTGTGGGCAGGACCTAAGAAACATTTGCAATGTAAGTTTAACAATTAATAACTAATACATGACACAACATTATCTACAATATACAGAACACACAATACTAAATACACAACTACGAATAGAAAAATAAATTGTTGCAAGCAGCTTCAGACATCTTCTTTTATGAGCATTTCAAGGCCTTCATCCTTCATCCACATCCAGCAGAATCACAGGAGCCATTATTAGCTGTTCTGAAGCTTTAGAAATACCATACAGTGTTCACCAGCAGATGAGAAAAAAAAAAGGTTCTTCCTTTAATCCTTCAAGCCAACGTGAACAAGAAGTCCTTAAAGAAGTATTTCAGTGCTGGAAAGATGGTCTTTCTGAGAAAGATACAAACACTTTTATGACTGGAGAAAACAGATAAAAGGACTGTGATATTTGCTTTTGCTCGGGAGGTAGAAAACCTTCAACTACCAGAATGCACTGTGCTGCACCAGACCAACAAACGCTCCCACTGGTGGGTGATGTAACAAACTTGGCTGCTTTTCTACAGGAAACAATGAGGTGTCCACAACAATCCACAATTACACTTAGAGATCAGCGGCAAATAACAGAGAAGGAAAATGATTGTGAGTGACATAGTAGAAAGTGCTGCCGACGCACGTTATATGTCATGCTAGAGACAACGCTGTTGTGTTACATGTGACACCATGACGTCTCTCGTGATTACCGGATGCTGTGATGAAGTGTATATTAACACACTGGAGTGGAATAATGCCACTGTCGTCTGGTTCTGGAAATAAAAATTATATATAAAGCTCAGTACAGTTTCATGTGCTACATGTGCTTTCCCTCAGTCTTCAACTTGCTCCAACATACTACATTTCGTTTTAGTCTGCACTAGTTCCTTCGTATTTGGGTGTTATTTTGGCAAACAACTGGGCTTCAGTGTCTTCATACAGGCTGCAGTGAAACAGGAAGTGTTGCTCTGTCATTGTATTTTTGTCTTAACTGACAGAAGTGACTCTCTCTGTGTCTGTCTCTCTCTCTGCCTGACTAATGCTCTGACTGTGGGAAAGTCTTGGCCTGTCCTTGGCCTGGTGCGACAGATTCCACCATGTGATCGGAGGCGACAGATTCCCTGCATATCAGACGGCTCGGGTGTCCACGTCCGCTTCCTGCCCTCACGGGCACACACAACACACACACACACGTACACTGACACCTAAACCCCAGTGTCCAATCTGCCTTCCTGTCCTGTGCTCAGGGCGAGTGGCCCAGTCCGGGTCCACACAGCTGCCAGTCGTCTCAGGTTGCAGCACTCAGCCTGAAAATAGATGCTATGACCATTAACATCCAACGTGCTAACCACCGCACTTCCTGTTGAAGCAACGATGGGTGTGTTAGGTTACAGAGACAGCAGAGGAACCACTCGTACTACCTTATGGTTAAACAGAGCAGAATATAATAAGTGGCAGACTTCACTTAAAATACCCTGAAGCAGCTAAATAGAATTCAGCCATAGTTCATTTGATTATTTACACCTGTGCATTTCCTACAGTCTAGTAAAATGTCTTCTATGAAAACTGTATGTTCCCTGACTGCCCTCCAGTTTTTCTCACACTTTCTTCATTACCTGAAGTTCACATCTACCTATACACCTGACCCCAATCACCTCATCATTGCTTGCCAGATCGTCCAATGTGCAGCCGGTCCAGCCTTCTCGTCTCTGCCTGTCTTATTGTGAGCTGCTGCTTGTATGTTACCTGTTTGCCTTGGCCTCTTAGTTTTGATTTCCTGTTCCGGCAGCCTGCTTGTCACCAAACCCTGATTTTGTCCATCAACACTGTAAGTAAAAATTATACTTGTACTTGTATATGGTGTGGTGAAAATAAAAGATAGCATTGCTAGCCAGCAAATAATAGCAGTCCATAAAGTAGTACAGCTTAGCAAACATTTTTATTGTCTTTACCCTCGATTTATGTACTTGCACTCACTGCAGTTACATAAAGAAGTGTGTAAAGATCAGAATGTTTTGAATGAGTGATCGATCCCTCTCTTGTACTGGCTGGACATTGGAGTGCTGTCTGAGTTCAAATGTCAAAGTGTAATTGGATTGAACTTATGCCGCTTTTTTCATAGGAGACATTCTGACTTCTCCCAGCAAAAGAAGCACAGGTGTAAATAAAGAAATTAGTAATGGCTGTATTCCATTAAGCTGCTTTGATTTCAGGTTTCTGGTATCATGAATGCTGGCCTGCTGTCACTTTCACTTGAACACTTGCATAGAATGGAGCCATCGTTAATGTTATTAGTAACGCCAGTGCTTTTCCTGCTGTAACAGGTCAGCTGTCTGCCATGAGGAAGGCCTCTGGATCAATGTGCAACATGAAGCATGAATACATCTTGGACTTTTTCCTATTGAAATGAATCCAGTGCAGGTAAGACCGCAACTTTACTGAGAAATTACAGCGCTGGTAAGTCCACCCACCTCAGTTACTGTTGTTGGGTCGGACAAGCTTGACAAAAAGACACATGACAAAGCTGGTTCCGTTTAGACACAGTGTGTATTACATAGTTTCTGGGCATCCAGCAATACAGTTTTAAGAAGGTGTCAGCAAAGACGACGGTATGCGATGGAAGGATATATTCATGATGATGTCGTGTCTATCCAAATAGATATCACTAATAGTTACTTTGGGGCATCACATAGCCTTACAGAGATAATATAAACAAAGGAACGTTAGCCTTGAGCTTGCTAACCATAATTCATGACGCGTTTAAAACATGTCAGTATCTGTCCTTTTCCGAATCTCTTAAATATTACCACAGAAATAAGGAGGACGCAAACCTGGATGCCATGATTGATCTGACATCAGGCTAACTCCTCTTGATGTAGCTATATGTTAGCTAGTCAGTTAACTAGCATTTTGCTAACATTAGTGAAGATTTGACAAGACGCAAGTGTCACACCAACGTAATGTGTCAAGTGTTGCTTTTACAGGTCCCAAAGCCACATCTTTTAAATATCCTCAAACTTTGGTTGTATCCATAAAAAACAGTCATAAATCATTCCAGAACTGAAGTGCCAAAAAAACTACAGTTCTTTGAATGGCCACTTGAGGCTGGCTCCAGAAGCCAGTCAGTCCCTAAAGACCCCCATGTTAAAATGCCCAACTTCACAGCAAAAATTAACATGTTTATACCCTGGAACAAAAAACAGTTTTGATCTCTATAACTAATTTCTCCTGTCATGTAAATTGACGGGAATTATTTTTTATATATCTTACCTGTTTATATATTTTTTTAAGGCTAAAAGTTCTACGTGATAAAGGGTGGGCCACTTTGAGGGTTTTACTTCTCTGTCAGATCTAGCCCCACCAGCCTCTCGCCCAAATATGGTCACTTCTGGCTCCAAAAACCGAGTTGGGACAGCTGAAAAGCTGAACTGAAAAGCCCACAAACCAATGGTTGACTTCACTGTAGCTACGTCCATTATTTTTACAGTTTTTGACCTGACCCTATTATAGTGTCTTACTTTCTGAAAACAAGCAGCAAATTAATCGTCACCAATCAAGTGTCATTTTGCATGCAGTGATCTATCTTGCATCACTATGTCATACTTATTTTAAAGCACTCACTTTTAGTCTTAAAAGCTTAGTCTGACAAAAAAACACTTATTAAGATTTACGTTTTGTTCAGTGAACAATAAACTTCTGACTCTCCACATTTCATATCTTGCAGTAAAGGGCCTAGTTCAGTATATTCTCCAAATTTAAGTTATAAAGTCGACCATAACTTGCAAAAGTCAGCTCTCAGCTGGTTGATTCAGGGGGAGAAAATGAGTAATTTTTGAGTCAGAGTGGTCAGAGTGATTTTCAGTCTGGGGCTCAATGGAAAAGAGGCCCTTATCTGGTGAGTAGGTGTTCATAAGGCCTATTTCTGGTTGGAGTGCCGACAGACGAGCTCAAGTGTTTCCTCTGTTTTATCATCCACACACACATTCACACACACGCGCAATGACACACAGCAACTCACACAAGCAAAGGCACACACTGAGATGGACCCACACACATTTGCGTGCTCACACACACCAGTGCTGTGGCGAAGCACTGATGAAATCTTCACAAATCAACACTCAACACGATCTGGGAGAGGGTGAAGTGTGACAAAACACACACACACACACACACACTGAGCTCAGTATTCTGTCACCCTGTCACTATGGCAACTGGGGCACAGCAATAACTAGTGTGGTGAAGTGTGAGTGTGTTTATGTGCGAGAGTATAAGTACCTCGACGGATGTACACATTTGTTTGTGTACATAAACATGTGCTTATGTGTTTAGGTGTCTGCGTATGTGTGGCTATGATTAACTTTTATGGATATACAGTATCATCTCACCTCGCTTTCAGCCTGTGAAGAGGATATTCAAGGGGGCTTTCAGTAAATACTCCAACAGCTACTGTGGGAATCCTTTCCATCTCACATGTAAAAAGATGAGAGTCGACAACATCTGCTCTTCGTCACAGCTGATGTGTTATTATCATTCATGCCCCAGGCAGGTTGGTCTCAAAGGTAAACGTGGCTCTTGCTGTACCTTTATTGAAAGCATTCACTTTTAACCAGGCATTGGATCTTTTTGACTGGCATGTCAAGTGCTTGAGTGGCTCCTGTTTTTTATCCAACTGAGGAACATTGTAAATAGGTTCCCTTGTTGCTCTGATTTAGAACAGTGGTCAAACTACTGACCACAGCTGAGGTTGAGTCGTCCTGTTATACCAGAGAAATGAGTGTTTTTAGCCACGCTAACAACAAGGCTCTAGAGATCGTAATGTCAATTACAGGTCGGTCCACCACTTGAAATATCCCGACAATTGCTGTGACGTTTTTAGAAATCCATGTGCGTGTGGTGATTACCACCATCAGGTCAAAAATGTTTTTATCATTCAGTAAAATATCTCAACATCTACTAAAAGGACCGGCACAAAGTGTTGTATATGCATGGTTCCCAGAGGAAGTATCCTATTGACCTATTGACTCTGGTGATCTCCTGACTTTTCGTCTGGTGCCCAAGCCAAACCCTCAGTTTGTGTAATGCTGTGTTCAATTACTTGCAAAGCTAATGTCATCAGCCTCAGCTATACTGTGCCCTGCGAGTTAGCACATGTTAGCGTGATAGCGCCTTCCCTAAAGCTGAGCTTACACTGTAATGACTTGATCTTTTTCACCGGATTTTTGAGCCGCATGACTCATATCAGAGTCGGATTGGAGTCAGATCATTTGCAAGGAGGGTTCGTGGCCCAGTCAGCTGCTCCCGACTGGCTGTCAGACAATACGATGAGTTTTTGACACGTCAGAAATTTTAGTCTGCCTTTGTCAGGCTCTCACAAGTCAAGGCAGAGTCATGAGTCAGTTCAACAAGTTCAGTGCCTTTTTCTCACTCAATCAATCGTACAGTGTATACCCAGATAATTTGTTGGTGCTGCTAACTTGCTGTGTGCCTGCTTGTGTATGCATGTGTGTGTGTGTGTGTGTGTGTGTGTGTGTGTGTGTGAGAGAGATAGCAAAAGAAACTTAAAAAGAGAGGAGATCCAAACCTGGACTGACCCAACCCTGAAATTACCTTTCAGCTCTTTTTTCTGTCTCTATATTATTTTTTAACTGTACCTCCACCAGCAAGCAAACTCCCACTTACCCAAAGTCTTCATTGATTGAGTCTGACTTTACTGACAGTTGTCAATAGCAAGAGGTCAGCAAGGACCAACAGGCCCATTTTATCTTCTATATTACAGTGTAAGCACTCAGGTCATAGCTTGATGATCAGAACAGTACAGTGTGAGCACACTAATCCTGAGCTTTGGCTTTACATCACAGACTATTTACTTGTACAGGGAGAGTTAGAATTAGCCATTTCTAAAATGGGCTCAAACTGTACAGTGGATGCCCAGCTTAAGATGGCAACTGTGGTAAACACACTTGCCAAACATCAGCATGACTGTGAGTATAAAGCCGGTCACTGGTCACCTATCTCAGATGGTCAAAATTCCTGTCACTACATGAAACTTGTCTCGTCATGTGCAAATGTTCCACCAAAACCTTTCTCACACTGTTTTGTAAGAGCACCGTTGCTGCATCCTCAACTTGCCCAAGATGATTGTGTTTTTTTTAAAGAAATACAAATAACCCAGACCTTTTTTCCCTTAGTGTGTAATTATGATAATTCAGCCAGACCTTTCTGTAGCACCGGCACAGCATGAGATAAGTCTGGCTATGCAAGACTAACATGTTAGCAATCCCATGATGAGCATGCTTACCTTAGCATTCAGTTTAAAGCATCGCTGTTTCTAAGTACAGAGCTGCTAGCATGAGTAGATTGAGTCTCACCTCAGTGGCCATGGTGTAATCTTACATTCATCAATTTATTTCCATTAGCAGGACTTCCTTGGATCGTTTTCAAGCAGTCCAGAGTGCAACAGTCTTGACAAGGTGCACTTAAAGATCTCATATTACAATCACTGATATCCTTAGACTGACCATGGGTGTATATAGAGAGCTGGATACGAGGCGGCTTATTTTTTTCTCTTTACTATCAGTACTTGCTGCAGCTGCCCCCACAAAGTATGTACTGTTGCATGGAAAATGCATACATTTGGGACATAAAACGTAATAGTGAAATTGCGCCTTGAACTTTGACCCTCTTGTTCAAATGTCTGTTGCAGATTGTGGCACAAAATTTGAAGTAAAGGGAAAAGGCATGCAGTAACTTATTCACAACTGTAAGATTTGTCTGTTATTGCTATTTTCATTGGCAGTTAGTTATCTTTATATTATTTTGTTCACTTAAACAATACATATTCCTGTTATTGATATAAATTCAGCAGGTCAACAGCCGCTTGAATTCACAGCCATCTGTAATTACAGCTTCTGTAAGTTTTCAATGAGCTGTCTAGCTGTCTGCACCAGGAAAGATTTTAGATAATATGATATGCACTATCTCTCTGCATCTACAGTATTTTGACTGTGTGTCTGTCCGCCTGTCTGCCCGCCTGTTCAACTCTATCAGTAAGGATATACGGCAGTTCGGATGTGCCTGGATCATTAAAGTTAAAATGGTTAAGCGTGCTGGGTTACAAGGGGCTCTCCCTGCTTCATTAATAATCCATAGGAGACCAATTCACCTCCAGACAGCAGGAATACTAACTAACCTCTTCCTCTGCCCATTCACAGACTCTCCCTTTCTTCGTCTCTCTGTCTGTGCATGTGTGTCTCGTATACCTGCTGGTGTGTGAGGTCTACCTTTTGCATCTTTTTGTGTGTGTTTTTCTTATGAATGACCTCCAGACAAGACATCCTGTCCTGTCTGGAGGTCAGCTCGGTGATGTACTGTAGAGAGCGTCTCCTACCTACCATCTAATGGGTTTGCTTAATTAAGCATGTGGCTGATGTGTGGATTTCCTCCATTTACAACATGTTTATTTTTTCCTTAAAGGTGGGGTGTATGAAAAATGTGTTGTGTTATTTCAAAAATGTATCTTTGTATCTCTCCATTATGGAAAAACTAATTTTATAAATGATGTGTTGTAGATTTGTACACAAGAATGGCTTAGTTCTGGCTTAAAGGCAGGTGTTAGTAGTAATAGTAGCAGGATAGCTGCAGGATTGGTGGTAGTAGTAAAGCCAAATTCATACAGTACTTTCTGTGTGCATGTATCCTAAAGGGTGTGCTTTGGAATACGTGACCTAGATGTTTTTATCAGTAAGGGTCCATGTGGACCCCTATGTCAACATCCACGTGCAGCCAAAAAACTTGTGATTGTGCTGATTGTACACATATCAAGCATGCATGAACTGCACATGCTCCAGTTACAAAATATAATCTCTTGTTCTTGTTGTTTACCAGTTTACTGTTTTCCCCCGTCCCTGTTCCTATTTATGTTGACCGTCCACTGTGCAGGATTTAGAGGTATTTATTGGCAGAAATGGTATATAATATTCATAACTATGTTTTCATTAGCTTATAATCACCTGAAAATAGGAATCATTGCATTTCCGTTACTTTGGAATGAGCCATTTAAATCTACAGCTACATCTGTCATGTTGTTTCTACTGTAGCCCAGAACTGACAAATCAAACACTGGCTCTAGATAGACCCATTGTGCTACTAAATCCTACACACAAAACCAACATTTTAGTTGCAATTATAATTCAAAAGCACCAAGAGTCCACCGCCATGCTAGCACCTCTTTAAAGCTGAACTTATACACAGCGATGCTTTGAGCTAAATGCTAACATGCTAATGCAAGTTTTATGGCAAATCAGTTATTGAGACATTTCAGTCAAAAGGCAGTGTGACTAAAAAATATGAGACTGACAAAGTCAAGATTATGAAATGACAAAATCTGACCTATTTGTTTAAATCCAATTTACCATGAGTATTTTTATTCTTGTCATTCTTGCATTAACTGAGAAAGTCCCAAAGCTAACTGATGACAGTGTTGATTCATGTTCTTCCTCACAGCATGGCACATTTATTTTCTCTTTTTGCATTCTTCTTTTGTTCAGCTAAAAACAACAAACACAGGAGCTTATCTTGCTGTTGTGAGGTTGCCATTTTCTTTCCTGAAGCATATGCTTCTTCTTGATTTTTATGGCGGTTGGCAAACAGTATTACGGCACATACTGCCACCAACTTAAATAAAGTGTGGATGGGAAAATGTGCAAGCGTAGAAAGTCAGACTGATGCAGACCCTCGACTGTAGTATGAATGTAACCATGCCTGCACAACCGGTACAAGTCCAGAGCTGTTAGCAGACGTGAGACGCAGAAAGTATGTCCAACAGCATGTCTACACAGAAAGTGATTCAGCCTTGTTTTTTAGTTGTCCGTCTTACTCACCTCTGACCAAATAGATACGCTCCTATATTAATCTATTCGACTGTCTCCACAGGCCGCGCAGCAGCTCATGTTAAACTTGTACTGAATGCACATAAACACAACTTGAAGCATATTTTTATGCTTTAAGTTTATTTTCTTCTGTTTTACG
>JAPZEB010000012.1:14443947-14458165 GCA_029783705.1 Chaetodon striatus
CATATGTATCATATGTTTCTGAAGTGACGTAATATATGAGCTGCAGAGCACTGCGGGCTACTGTTTGAGACCAACAAACAACAAAACTAGCTGTGTTTTAGCAAGTCATTTCAGTTTTTAGTTTGGTGCTAAGTAGTGACCCATCTGTGTTTTTACATTGGCCTTTGAGGCCAGGTTTCTTGTGGTGACCTGTCAGCAGGGATAGAGCCATGAAATGCCTTTTTTTTTTTAGTAAGACATCGCCGCTTTTCCCACGGGTATGGTGCCACGAAAAGTGGTTGTGTTTTTAGCAAGATATTGCTGCTTTTCATGTCAGGATTTTACCCCTAAAACCAGATATTTAAGCCAACACGATTTCTTCCCAACCATAACCGATTGGGTTTTGTATCTCAACCTAACTATATGTTAAGCACAGCATTGTTGAAATGTAAAGTTTCAACATATCTCCTCCATAATAACGTGGAAATGCAACATATCAGTGGTTTGCAAATACGTTCAATGACAACATTCTTTCTGGTGATTTGGTTGCCACGCATGTACATGTAGGGTTAAGCCCATATTGAACAATAAAATTTAAACGCAGCACTTCTCCCAACCTTTAAAGTTTTAGGTTAAAAATCTAAGACTTTTTTCTTTCATGTAATAGATATATTACTTGTAGATTTTGGTCACAAAATTGTTGAAGTCGTATTAGAGAGCCCTTCTCCTTTCCCAAGATAATCCATCAATCTGACAGGTGTGGCATATCAAGATGCTGATCAAACAGCATCACTGCTGCACAGGTGTGCCTTGGGATGGACACAGAAGTATTTTTTGATGCCCTGGGCAACGACTGTAGTTTAAAGAGCAAGAAAGTCCACAGTGGGTGGGTGGGTCAAAACTCCAGGCTTTTGACAGGGAGCCCTCTGTTTGTGTCCCATGTGAAACCAAAGTCAATCAAGTTATGCCAATGTCACGGTGTGTCTTAGCTGGTCTTTGTAATCGTGTGTAGTTGCCTGTTTTTGCATTTTTATGGTTCATTTCTAGCATATATTAACTTACTTTTTGGCTTTTCTTTGTAGTAATTTTTTTGTGTGTTTTTTATATTGCTTGTTTCAGAGCTTTACTTTTTTATAATGTACTTTTGTTCTGTGTGGCTGCCTGTCTTGGCCAGGACACTCTTGAAAAAGACATTTTTAATCTCAAGGGGTTTTTCTGGTTAAATAATGGTAAAATAAAATTTTAAAAAGTTATTTTAATAACAAAGTAGTGTGCAAATATGTTCTATGGTGGTGATGTATGCCATGTGACGTTATATAACTTTAGTAGCACCAAACCATGTACTTTTGTTGCCTAAAGCTAAGAAAGTAAACCTAAAAACAATGTTTTTTAAGTTTACTTTGGGGGGAAAAACTGTTTTAGTTTATTTGGTGAGCCAGAACAGTGCATTTCCTGTGAAAACGGACAATTATTTTAAAAAGTTACAACGCATATAACAAGTGTAAGTTGATACACCATCCCTAAATCGAAAACAGACGCCAGGAAGCACCTATCACCTCATATTTTGAGGTTTAGGGCCACCGACTAAGCAATTGCATTTGTTAAGCTAGGAGTAAGAATATGTTGCAAATTTATGTTGTTGCTAGGCTGTTTTTACATTATTTTGAGTGTCATATGCGTTACACACACACACACACACACACACAGAGTAGGTTATTCTTGCGGATTTTACCCAACTTTATGTATTTTGTTTTAGCAAACCAAATCAGTACAATTCTTCTATGTTAAAAGACCTGCCTAAGAATTATTTTTTAAACACCTCATGAGTGAAAATACTTTCTGACATGAGAAAGTAAAACCTGCAAGAAAACACACCATCTGATGTGTGTTTGCACAAAGATTTTGGGCTGACCTGAAAATTCTCTCACCATCAAAAATCCTCAGGCAGAGCTGCAGCTCTCTTTTCCTTTTGCCAACGTGTTTAATCAACACCTTCATCTAGCAGCAAACTGCATATGTGTGATTAACAAGATGAGAGACCTACTTTTTCCTCCATCAGACAGACAGCAGCGAGTTTCCAGCTGTAAGCACCGCTCTCCCTCTGCATCGTGTATGTGTGTGTGTGTGTGTGTGTGTGTGTGTGTGTGTGTGTGTGTGTGTGTGTCGACATGTACAGGCCAGCCACCAGGAGCTTCGACTGTAATTACACACACCTTGACAGCAGATTAATTCCTGTGATATAAAAGAAGAGAGAGTGAAAGAAGGTGAAAAAAGTAGGAAGATATTAGACAGAAAGACTCAGGGTGCTAAATGTATCACTGTGAAACCAACCAGTTCAAAAATGTGGCCATATTTGAACCGTGTTGATAGTCTGTACCAGGGATTCTCAGTTTGCTTTGCCTGGGGGCCACTTTTGAAAATAATAGGAGCCCGGGGGCCATTTAATAAACAGACTTTAATAATATGTGTGAGATAACATGAATAAATAAGGCAAAACCAGTCAGAGCAGTAATGTGCAGGTCACATATATGCAGGATCATTTCTATGATTTTAAAGCAATCTTGGCTTAGTCCACACCTCTATTTACATTCAAAGTACATGAAAATGTCTGTATGAATCAATTTATTTTCACTGTAAATATTCACTTGTTGGAGGGCTACCTGACACCCTATTGCAGGCCAGTTTTAGCCCACAGGCCATAAGTTGAGTTCGATGCTCTATACCCTTCTCACAAGCCAACACTGCTATTAGTTTCATTACATAACATTCATTTAGCTGACTCTTTTCTCCACAGAGACATTAAACCATGTGGATACAACCCAAAAAACTGCAAGAATCATGCAAGTAATTCAACGTATTAAGTAAATATTATGGGTTATATACATGCAGAATAATGGGTTTGCTAAAATAAAAGCTACTTGGTAAAATAAGGTTGAACAAGGTTCAGTAAGATGAGGAGAGCAGGACATTACAGTAAAATAAAAAACATAATTACTGCACTTGAGTTACTTGAATTGGGTGGTGGGAAAGTGTCGTGTCTGCATGTAGCAGCTTAAAATACAATGCACTTGTAGAAGTGTGCATCACTTTTAAGAGTGCAGTTTTGATGATGATCATGTGTGGTAGTTTTTAATTCTGAGATTTCTTTTAATCAAAATATTCCTTGTTGGTCTGGTTTATTGTGCATGTGCGGTGCACATGGTAACATAAAGTAAAGCAAAAACACAAACTACGGTAGTCTCATATACACCGATCTATAAAGTGGTTCGAAAAAATAATTAGAAAATGGTCCAGGATTTGAAAAGGGTTTGAAAAACACAAATATAGAGCAGATCACTGAGTGAGACGGGCGAAAGGTTTTGTCCAGGCCTAAAGAAAAGAAGCAGGATAATAATCGGAGCAAACCCAGAGACAAACAAGTCCATCAATATACATGACTCAACTCTCTGAGGAGCTTGTCCTTGTTAGAAAGGCTGTTTATTTTTTCACAGAGCCTCAGCAAAGAATATTGAAGGTTAAAAACACACCCAGGCATGACCATCAATGGACTTTGGGAAAACAGCTTCACATAGGAGTGATTTCATAATCAGTGTTTTTTTTTTTGTTGTTTTTTAAATCTGGAAATGTAAGGCCCAGTGTCCAGAGAGAAATCAGAAGTGAAAAACATACAGCATTTACAGCAATCAAAAACGATTCACAACATTAACTTAGGCTTACCAGAGCAAAAATATGGATTGTTTAAATGATTTTCAGCCACCTAGCTTCATCGAAGAATCACAGACACAGCATTAATATTTTGAGAAAATCATCTGATAAACCCCAGCCATCCTGTTCTCATCCCAACTCGTCAAATACTGTCGCTTTGTCACTGGACCTAAACTTAAACATATGACACACTAGGTAGCCTCCTGCTTCAGAACTGGATGTTCACAGTTGACGCTTGTTACATGCACTGTGTCTTTTCAAAATACATGAAATGAACCGTTTCTGCTCATTAAATGCATACAGTCTTTTTAAAAATAAACTTACAACATAGATAAAACACTTCATGTTTAAGTTTATTTTCTTAAGTTTAGGCAACAAAAGCACGTGGTTAGGTTTAGAAAAAAAACATGGTTTGGCTTGAAATAAGTATGGCTCTTACGAACATAATGTCACATTGCTTGACATACGTCATGTTATATACGTGCTACACATATTAGCACATGTTGTTATTAAAATAACTCAAGGGACTTTTGGTTTCATACTGAAATGAACTGTGGGCCCCTGGGTGAAAGTCCAGTGTTTGCATCTGAAATAGCCGCTGCCTGGTGCATATCATGCAACAAACAAGCCAGAGCGTTTTTTCCCCTACAGCAGAAATATAATGTGTGCTTCCAGACCTTTCTCTAGTGCTGACACAGCGCTCTGGAGAGAGGTCTGGCTTAGCGAGACTACTTTTAGCCATTTGTGGACTACAGACTGCTTTTCTTTAGTTGAAGTACTTTGGGAAAATCAATGATGCAGTTTTCGTTACGTAAAATGTATTTCTGTACTATGTTGTATAGGTATACTATCTAGTATGTCATCCAAATGTAAAGACAACTCAATAATTTTATAAAGTGTCCCTACTCCACTGAAATAAGAAGCCTAAAGCTGCCTGTATGCTTCGTCTGAAGTGCTTATCAGACAGTCAAATATCTTCTGAACCCCCCTCCTGCCACACCTTCCCAACATTGGGTTGATGATGCTGTTTTAACCAAAGACTGTATAAAAATAGTGGACTGAGTTGTAGAGTCCCTTTGTGAGCCTCGAGTTTGGCATTTTTGCAGTCGCCATGTTGGATTTTTGGAGCCAGAATTGACCCAAGGTTACCATATTTGGACTTGATGATGCCACTCAGACAGCCTGTCACTCAAAGTGGCCACACCTTTAATCATGCCCAACTTTACCCCTTGATAAAATTTCAGTGGGGGACTTATATAAAAATCCACCTGCTGTACAGTTGTCATAAATGTGTAAATCATAGAGACCAAAAGTGTTTTGGTATTAGGCTGTAAACGTGTTCATTTCTGTTGTTAAGTCGGGCATTTAAACATGGGGGTCTAAGGAGACTGACTCACCTCTGGGGCCAGTTTAAAGAGGCCATTGAAGGAACTTCAGTTTTTGGCACTTCTGTGTCGGCTTTATTTTTCAGCCCCTGAAGTTCAGCAGACTTAAAATATAAAAACACATCCATTATCTTTTCTTTGCCACAGTACATCATCCTACAAACGAGTGCAAGCCCATATTTTCTTCAGAAGTTCATGTTTCTAATTAATACACAAAGTGACCTAATTCCACTGAAGTTTATGAAATATTGTATTGGCAATACGTTGTATTTTATACAGCGTCTCCGAGGACCATTTATATAAGTGTGAAGCTGTGACAGTTAAGATTATCAACAGTTAAGAGTGTCAGGAGCGTTGTTGTTTCCGCTCAGGGTCGACCGGTCACAGAGGGTTTAGTAGCTTTATTATATGGAAGAGTTTGGGAAGTGGGCCAGAGTGTAAATTGGTGTTAAAGTGACAGGCACGCTTTGCATCTGACACAATTCTTCTGCTAATTATGGCTTATACGTGTTTATTTTTGTCACTCTGTGCCTCTGTGTATATAGCAAATGTTTGTATTCACACATTATTTACAGTATAAAAATATGACTCTGTAATTGCTATGTATGTGCGTATTTAGCCACCGTGAAGTGTCAGGAGGTCACGTCTGAAATTAACTGTCCTACATTACATCCCACATCACAGGTGGCATTACGCATCTGTTATCTAACAGGTGTGGTGAGTGATTGACAGAACAGCAAGTGGAGGGTTTCACATAATCTTGCAGGTTGTTACATGATAATTATATATTTAGACCGTGTTTTCAGCTTAAACATGTGTTGTGATTGGATAGAAAGTGATTGTATCCTACTTTTCTTCTCAGTGGTGCCATTGCTCTGGTAACAGGCAATAAGTTGCACACATAGCAGCAGGTTAGACAGTAAAGATGACAGGCCTAAGCACTGCCCAGATACCTGACCTCAACTGGTCAAGATCACCTCCTCTCAAACGTGTTCATCTTCTGTTCATGTCCCCTAAAATGGCTGACCTTGTCTATACTGACTTGTATCTGTGCAATCCGTTTCTCTAAAATCTGAGATTCAGATGTACACCATCACAAATTCAAAGGCCAGTCACTGCACTTCAAATGCCAGCAAAGAAACCCGAAACCTCTAGGTCACAACAAACTTATTACACGGAATATAAAAACTCACACTTTTATGCTAGAAAACCATGTTAAACCTCAAAATGTGTCCGGAGCTGAACTGTAAACTAACTGTAAATCAGTACAGATTATATTGTGCCCAGCTGGTAAGTTTATCTTGGTGTCAGACAGCTTTGATGGAACTAATAGACCCTTTTCACAGCAGACATTTTGACTTGTCGTAGCAGGAAAAGCTCAGGTGAAATTGATAGCATTAATGATGGCTCAGGTCCATTAAGTGTCCCAGTAAGTTATTCCAGTGAGTCAGCATGCACAGCAGCAGGGCCTCCACTAAATGGAATGCAGCTATGATTAGTGTTATTAAATACACCTGTGCTTTTCCTACCATGACATGGCAAAATGTCTGCCACGAAACAGCTCTATAGTCAGGCTTCAGCACAACGCTGTCTAGTTCTTGATTATCCTAAGTAAGACTCATTTGCTACAAATTCAGGGTAATGGGGAAATTGTATCAAACTGCTGAGCTCCACTCACTCTAGTAGTTTGCCAAAAAGTTACGAGAATATTTTCCTGGGAAAGATTTTAAAACAGTGTGGCAAAACTTTCAGTAACAAATAATCTCCGCACAGTGCAGACCTGTAGCAGAGCTGAGCTGCTGCGGCTCCCGACTGTGACAGGACTGACAGTGCTTCTGCTATATGTCAGGCTCAGGATAGTTTCTCTGGGCAGGTGGAAACGGCTGATGATGCGCCCTCTAAAAACTCTTCACCGTCTCATTACTCGCTCCACAACATCGTTAACAGACCACAGATTATGAGTCATGTTTTCCTGTCATTTGGTTCAACTGGTCAACAGGTGCCCCCCCAATGTTACCATGGAAACACTTGTCAGCATTGTCACTGACTGTTACCATAGAAACAAAGCTCTTAGAGTTAACCTAAAGGGTAGGCGGCTAACTTTTCAGGCTTAACATAAGTTGATCTTCATTAATGTGAAACTGACTGACTTATTAACAGATTGAAAAGTACAGACCATGACTACAATATCTTTGCGTAACATATTTGTGTAACAATAACTTTGATTGTGACTGATGGTGCTGTTTGGATGTGATGCTCTGAATAATTAAAGTGAGCATATAATGTGATCAATTAATCATCGTCACCTGCTGAGCTGAATGACACACATCCCGACACATCCATAATCTCGTTACCAGTGTAGGTTCCTGATGAACAGTCATCTCATTAAATGCAGAGGACACAGAGTGCTGTGTGATATACCTCTGCTCATTTGTCCTGAAGCTCACATTTTACAGAAATGTGATAATCTCCTCTGAAGGTAGCGGAGGTGTTATTTATGTAACATCATAATGTATCGGGGTGGTAGATTAAAAAAAATCTTGAATTTAAGGACTGTTTTTCATTTATCATAGGAGGGGGGTGGCTGGGGTGTGACTTTTATTATTTTGACCCTCCACGAAGCTACAAATATTTTTTTCTTGTCCATGTTTGAAAGTTAAAAGTTAAAAGTCGAAGACCAAATCCCGAAGTTGAAAAAAGCCTCAGTTTTTCACTTTTGCAGTCCATGCTGGTTAGTCAGTGCAAAAGGTTTATTTTTGGCCAAATTTTAAATGAGAGGTAGAATAAAGTAATTTTGATGAGATTTTAGGATCAGATTTGGTTATGGGTTTTTGTCTGACAGGAGCGCTCGTCGCACATGATGTGTCTCATGACCGTGAGAAAATCCAACCATAATTTCTGTTTCTACAGTTTCTAGCAATGACAGATGATGTAATGTTGGCAATCTATAGTAACATAAACAAAAAATACCCTTTAATACCCTCTCCAAAGCCAAAAGTGCCATTGCCATTTTTTAAACAATTGCCCACCCAACCCTACTGATCAGGCAGTTGAGCGGTCAGGTGATCATCAGAGGAGAAAATCTCACACAGGACGACTACAGGGCAGGTGAGGTGTGACAGGATGTGGAAAACCCCAGAACAAGTAGTGGGACCAGGAAAAGACAAAAGCTGGGTCAGAAAATCATTTTTCTACTTGCTACATGGTGCACTATATTCTCTTTCCCCTATTTTATTGGAGTTCGTGATTTCTTCTTGTAAAATTTATATAATACCCTCAAAAGTTCACCCAAAGGAACAAAAAAAAAATTGACGTCCATAGCAGGTATATGTCATCTTACTAAAATCCCACAGTGCAGTTCTTCACCTCTCATAGATGTGAAATACTGTCATTCAGAACAACACCTACGGCACATTTATGACTCATAAGTGTTAGAAATCTCAATGTAAAGCTAACTATAGAGTCAAGTGGTGTTTACTATGTAATGAATAAATTAACTGCATCAGATGAGATTCGTCATTGTACACATAAGGACCAGAGGGATGAAATGCCACCCATTTTAAATGTTATCAGCGTATTAAATGGCTGTTGGGTATCAGTTTTACTTCTGGTAGGTTTAGGTGCCAAATCTATGTGATTAGATTTAGAAAAGATTGTGGGCTGGTTGGTTTCACATAGAAAGTGATTATATCCTATTTTTCCACACACACACACAAACAGCGGGCTCCTAGGTGAAAGTCCTATGTTTGTTTGATCCATCCACCCTCCACACCGCCTCATTAACTTGATATGTTATTTAATTCATGTCATTTAATTCAAAACCTCCTTTTTCAAAGCATCAACACTTCAGAATGATTATATTTTCATATCAAACGCACCTCACATCACAACACCCCCGCAGTGTTTTATTTTTTTCTGCAGTGGATCTCGTCAGTGTAATTCAGTAGAAATGCCCAGTGGCAGAGACGATGACTTTTAATCTTCATCTCTGTCTCTCTCTCTGGAAGGACAATAGTGAGTCGTGCCTGTTTGTGAGGCCAGTCTCTTCCCACCTTCCCACTGAGACAGAAAACAGGTCAGAGTAAGACTGGCTGTCCCTGAGACACATATTGTATAACAGGCTACCCAACAACACTGTGTTCAAAAATACCCAATGCTGAGCTGCACTGTGTGCAAGTGTGTGCGTAGGTGTGTTGTGAAAACACATATATGTGTGTGTGTGCTGTATGTGCAATAAATGTGTGTGTGCACTGTGTGAATATGAGCGAGTGTGGCCATGATACAAGTGAGTCACCAGAATATGATTAATACAGTTTGTTTGCTTTCATTTCTGATCCATTATTTAACCAGTAAAGCGATTTACATTAATCTGTGTCATCTGTGATGAGGACACCGTCCTCCTAAGAAGAATGGCTTATTTCAGCCCAAAAAAATCTGATTATGTTCAAGTGACAAAACCCTCCAAGTGAGTACAGGAAGTCAGGTGACTTATCATACTGTAAAATGAAAATGTCTGCAAAGGGAGGAGGTTGGAGTGGATGGTTGGGTCAGAAGAATGTCTGCTTTAAGAGGACAGTTCACCCCAAAATCAAAAATACATATTTTTCATCTTACCTGTAAAACTATTTATCAGTCTAGATTGTTTGGTGTGAGTTGCTGGGTGTTGAAGGTCCCAGCTGTAGAGATATCTGCCTCCTCTTGAATATGATGGAACTAGATGGCACTTGTCCTGTGGTGCTCAAAGTGCAGAAAAAAAAAAAAAAATTTGAAGAACTCAACAGCAATGTCTCTTTCCAAAAATCACGACCCGGTTACTCACAGTAATCCACAGACCTTGTATCACCGCGCACAAGGAAGCGTGCATGAAAATAGAGCCCACTAGTGTGAAAATAGTTTCTGCGTGAAACTGCCCACAACAAATATTGTCATGATGTTCATGTCATGGAAGAAGTAGTGTGAGAAATTTCAGAATTGTATCTCAAAAACAGAATTTTTGACAATACTATGTATAATATTAACTATATATTATAACATAATTATAATACTAATAATAAAAATAATAATATTATTTATAAAGCTCTTTTCAAAACAGTGTTACCATGTGCTTTAAGTGGTTGATTCCAGATTTGAAACAAGGTGGGATTCAATGAAATAAAATGAGGCAATTTTAAGAAATACAAAGAACAATAAAAATAAAATAAACATAAAATACCATCACTGAAGCAGACAAGAAAATTTGGCGACTAACTGCCCTGTAGATTGCAGGTATATCAAATCAAACTAGTAGAATAATACAAAAATAAAAGAACACATAAACCAATGAAAATACAAGACAAGAACAATAAAAATATAGACAGTGTGCTAACATAAATAAAATTTTTTGAGCAGATAAGTTTTAAGAAGTGATTCAAAAGATGTCACTTATTCAGCAAGCACAAGGGCATATTTAATCATCAGTTTGTCACTTATTGAGAAATCAGTCTTTGTAAAAAATAATTTACAGACTTCCCTATGGGCGTGTTTACATCGACATGAATTACTCATTTATGGTCAGGTCTTTGGAGTATCCCGTTTATGTGTTTGAGCATGTAAACACCATATCCTGTTTTCAGAAACCAGGATAAGACCTTATCCTATTAATGAAAAAAAAAAAAATGTTAGGTGGAGTACTCCAAAGGAAACTTGGATACTGTTGCATCTTATCTTGGTTTATTGAGCCCTGCCTGCACTGGCAGCTTCAGCCGAGTGATGTCACGGAAATCCAAAAACCCCTGATGAACAGTTTATTCATGTCCATGTAAACACACTGTGGATCCCCTTTCCCACTGCACAAAAATAACATTAACACCTGCAAACATTGAGCTTTTGTATTTAATGGCTACAATCAACCCATTCTCATTCCAAAGTCAACGCGTACTGGCGCTTTGGCAGTGACTTTGCATGAGACACTGACAAAAAAGCGGCCGAGTACCATTAGTGTGTAATGGCACCTGACAGCATTAGGGGGAAACGCAGCCGGACAACAACGTAATTTAAGGGGGTGAAAAGTCAGAATACAGCAAGTGGGAAAGGGTGGTGGATGACTCTAACAGCCACTGACCTTCACCCTGGAGGCCGGTGTTCGCTACTTATATGAATGTAAAGCCAAACCCTGTCATTTATTCCTAAACCTAACCACATTGGTGTGTTGGCTAGATGTCACCACATATGTTTGCTGCTGAAGGAAATTATTAAATTAAATTGCAGTGTTGTACTGACGTAGTTCATTTATTTTGAAAGAGACCGTATGCAAATTGTTTATTTCCTGTGAAAACTTAAGTGTATTTTGAAAAGACACAGTGCATGTAACAGGCTGAAGTTGACATGGCATCCCAGAACATCAAAAACAGACGCACCCAGGCTACCTTGCACAATATATGTTGATGTAGAAAACCCATGATGAAGTGGCAATATGTGACAAGATCAGAGGGAGAATGTGTTGTTATAGTCGGCATTCACTCCCAGGACAAACAACTCTGCAGTAGTCACAGGTATTTATCCGCTCCAGCTTTGATCAGCTCCAATTGGCAGTGATGGAAATATGACACCCAGGTGGACGCACTGATTTTAGCTCTTTTGCTGGCACGATGCAATAATAGGCTGCAACAAAATACCGCCTGTCTCCATCCAAATCGAACCTTGTCCAAAATCTAATCTGCACAGGATTTGAATGAGAGACTGAATACGTAACAGATATAAAAAAGAAGTAATCACCGCAACATTTTCACTGGCCTGCATGCTGCTTTATACTGTTTACAAACCTGTTTTCCAACCCATCCATTACATTGACTTGATACACCAGTAAAAACAAAAACAGAAAGCATGGTCGTCTGATGCAGAGCCGTGTACAGGACTCTGGTCTAATGGGAGGTGTATAGTGTATATGTGTATATGTGTATATTGGAAGTGTATATTTTGTCTAGATGAATTTTGTCTTAATATCTGAAGGTTGGGCACTAGTTTGAAATCTGGTTTCTTATTTGGCAGGAAGCTCAAGTTCATATTTCACTCTTAGTCTCTAAGGTTGTGAGTTTCAGACCTGGGGGATGCAGAATAATAGTGCTAATGCCTGCTCAGGCACTGTTCTGTGTGTATTACAGACATGCAATTTCAAAGGTGTTTTTCATTTAGGAATTTTTAAGTTGTGCTAAATTATAGCTCTGGTCTGGGCAATTCTGCTCCCTGAACTTCAACTGTCTACCTACTCGTCTTTTTTCATCTTCCTCCTGTTCATTCTTCTCTAAATGCCCAGCCGTGACTTACAAGTGTGCAGCAGCCATAATTTAAAGTTCTTATTTACATGCTTCATTAACATTGTTCTTAATATATTTCCCTTGACGAGTCTCCAGTAATGGAGAGTGTCTGATAACCCGATAATGTCAAGAGGCTTCAGTAGAAAAGTCTCTGCCGTGAGCTTTCTCTTTCAGATATAACAATGACTGTGTATCCTGTGAACAAAGCAAAGTGAGTGAATCAGTGATATGTTATTGTGTGTGGGGAAGAAGTGTAATGCCCTGGTACTTAGCAACACATCTTTATAATCAGTATGTGCATTCACAATGTGCCAGTGAAAGGAGACTGAGATAATGTAATCATATTTACTGGCTCACATTCATTTTCTAGCTGCTGAGTTTAGAATTAGTTTGATTGAGAGCGGAGCGGGGACGCCGCAGACAAGTACATTTCAGTAATTAATACTGGAAGAAATAACAGCATGTCTCAGTTTTTCTAGGTCATTTTAACAGAGAAAAAGCCTTATTGTGGGTTTACTTCTAAGAATATTGGATTTGTTGGGTATCATGTTGATGTCATCTTCAGAGAAAAGGTGATTTTTGAAAAGTTTTTGATGTCTAACAAATGAGATCTCTGTTTATGGTCTTAAGTTATTTATTCTTGCACTTTTTACTGGGGAAAAATAAAACTCACGATTGTTAATGTTTTGATATGTTAAGATTTTGTATTTTTAGCTTGTATTTCATGTTTTATCATGTTGCACTACGGGTTGGAGAGTAACGTAATTTCAATCCTCTGTATGTCCTGTACATACGTGGAGAACGTAGAGACTTTGACTTTGACTTTATTTCTGCAAGAAAATTAACATACACCCAAACAAAGTATACAAAGATTCCCTGAGGTACATCACATTAACATAACAACAGCCATATAGTACTACTACACTGAATAACATTAGAGAATCTCCTGGTGAATAACAAACAAAACCAGTTGTGTTGATGTAAATGTTTTTGGATTTTATGGCACGTAGTATGTTTTTAATCTTTGTTTCTGCATCTCCTCGCTGATGACTTTGTGCATGTTTTCTGTTTGATTTCTATGAGGCTCTGTCTGTGTTGTTTTACCCTGTTGTGAGACTTCATTGCACTTATCGTCGTATTACAGTAAGTGGACTTTGCATCTGTCTCATGTCCTGACTGACTGTTTAATGAGGACTGACGTCTGTTGTTGTCTCCTTTTGCCAGAAGCAAATTGATGCACAAAGTCAAATATGACGGGAAAAGTCAAACAACAAGACTGATATGCAAGGTCACCATGAAAAACAACAGCAAGTAAATACCAAATGTGAAATTCAAGACTGATGCATGCTATTCTGTATTTAAAATGCAAATGTGAACAGACACAAAAGAAGCCACAAATATGTGTAAAAAATATATATTTTTTTTTTTGTACAATTTTTAGAGTGGGTGAGGTGTTTTGTGGTATCAAGTGAAATGTTTCTGTAGCACTGAAAGCTTTACACAATGAGAATAGTTGGATGAAAGTACAGGTTTAAATGAGGATAGCCGCACACTCATAACCATGATGCAAAAAATTTTTTAATAATCTACCAACATTTCAACATGACAGTCTTCTTCAGGGTAGTGAATACCAGCATTGCACTCTCCTTTACTGAATGTTTGATCACTTATTCTCTGATTTAAATTTCTAAAAATATTTATATTTAAATATATATATATAAATATTTATTGACTATTTATTATATATTTGTTTATTTATTTTATATTTATTTTGTGTATTATTTACTATTTTATTTATCCATCCATCCATCCATTTCCAACCGCTTATCCTCGTGAGGGTCGCGGGGGGGGCTGGAG
>JAPZEB010000012.1:14509533-14522246 GCA_029783705.1 Chaetodon striatus
TACACTTGAAAAACTCAACAGTAATTTATCTCCTCAGAAATCATGACCAGGTTACTCAAGATAATCTGCAGATGTTGCTAGCTCATCTAGCACCACTGAGTAAGCTAATGTTACAGCTCGGCCAAGGAGGACACCTTTAATGTTTACATTTCGTGCTTTTGTGAACATGAGCCTCTAGTCCATGCTAGCAGTAGATGCACAATTCCTTCTGTGCAGTGATACAGTAAGCGGGTGTAGTTTAGCAGAAAAAAAATAGTTCCTACATAAAACTGCTCACAACAAGGTCTGTGGATCATCTGTAGAGGGCAGTCATCTCTACTATTGATATCTCCAACACTCAGCAACTCACACCAAAACAATATAGACTGATAAACAGCACTACAGGTGAGAGTTAAAAAAAAAAAAAAAAAAAAAGAGCACAAATAGGCTGGTTTAAATTCTGTTTATCTGCTTTAATGTTAACTGCAAATGCTAAAGGGTTGAAAAAAAGTAACCAGCAACCAAACTCTCCATGGTTGTGTTTGAGGGGGGCTGGTGTCACTGTCCCTACAGCCCCGTGCACACTGCTTCAACATGTGGATAAATCCAAAGCTTGACAGACTAGCTTTGCATAATTACGGTTACCAAGCCATGATTGGACAGTCACTGTCTAAGAGGAGGAGTTTAGAGAACAGTCAGTTGCCCGATAAGTTGCACGTTGTCCTTCATCGGTATCTCTTTTTTTTCTTCCCTCTGTTTTTCTCATCCTCCTTACCTTTTTTTTTCCATCATGCACACGCTCAATCAGTCCTGACCACAACCTCTGTACCGCCATCTCTCTCTTGTATCCATCCCCAGGGTCTCTGACTTATAATAGAAGCCTGTACATGTTAAATGGCTCTGTGTGCGTCTCGAGCACAAGACAGCACACTTTAAATTCTACATTTAGCATGAAGCAGGAGTGGGAGGGCGAGGGGTGTGGAGTGTTTGAGGGGGGCTGGTGAGCAGCAGCAGGAGGAGAAAAAAAATCATTAAATTGATATATTAGGGGCCTAAATAGAAATGCCTCCTACAAATGGGAATTGATGAACTCGTTGCTTAGCGCGTGGATCCTGACGACGATTTATACCCCCCCTGCTCTGTTCTCCCAAGCAACACGGCCTGGCACAGCCAGAGAGCGGGACAGAAAAAAATGAGAGGAAGAGATTGCGAGATAGTGGATTAAAGCTCGAAATCGGTCGAGGCGAAACAGGAAAAGGGGAGAGCAGAAAAGGGGTGCAGAGGAGGAGGATGCCTTGAAGGGAATGTTAACCTTTGCAGTTGAGCGCCATAAAGAGAGCGGAGCAGTTTATTTTTAGGGCTAAAATGAGGAAGATGAGCAAAATGAGCCAGCTCACAAGGAAAAAGGAATAATGATGGACATTATAACAATGCTTGCTCTTGTTGTGAAAAAATGTATTGCACATTTAATGGGCAGGTTATCTAATGTCTCACAAAACACTGAACTTAAAATAAAGGCCTTGGAAGGTATTTAAAATTCTTAAATTTAATTTACAAAAGTCGTAAATATTCTCGCATGCTTGCCGTAGGCTGTTACATTAGTTACAGTATGTTTTTGTATCTGATTGTGGGCTGCTGGGAAACATTACACAGTCATAAACTCTAAGTGGGATTGTTTTGACAGTGGAATGTGAGCGCAGGAGGCTGTTTTAATGTTTTTGTTTCAGACTCGCAGCAAACACTGTCAGTGCTGCCAGCTACAGTAGCTAAAAAGCTCATTGTCTCATAATGGGCATGTGTCGATTTAAAAAAAAAAAACAAATTTATTTAACTGTTATTTCACTGGGAGTAAAAGACTCGTTGAGATTTAAAGTCTCTTTTTCAAGAGTGTACTGGCGAAGACAGCCACCGGCACAAATAACACAGTCGCAGATATAAAACAAACATATAAAACAATTTAAAAATGAAAACAAAGAACAAATTACAAAATTTTAACATATCAAAAACATATTTCAACAATCAAAACCTCTACAGCTAGATGTGCGTGCTTCCAAGTCATTTAAATCACTTTAAGGTGTTTTCATATTAGCTGCAATTAAAGAAGGACGATTTCCCGCCTCTTCACCCCCAGCCACTTAGCTTTCACATTAGTAATGTGTCGTACCTGAGTACACTTTGCGTCATCAGCTGCGTGACATTTTTGTTGTGCTACAGTGTAGAAAAGGGCGCCGCAGACGGACACTGCTGCCCTGGGGACCGTCATCAACTGGGACCGGCAGGGCAGTGAGGCAAATCTCTGCTCCAGGCCAGAGGAGGTGCCGCTGCTATCAAATGCGGAGCTCTCTGCTTCCTGCTGGATCTGGTTCTGTCCATGTGTGTGTCTACACCTGATGCATACCTTACCAGAGTACACATGAACTGTGCTCGAGACCACTTTTTCAAGTGGACCTCCAGGGCTGAAAAATAAAGCCAATGCACAAGTGCCAAAAACTGCGGTTCCCCAAATGGGCACTTGAGGCTGGCTCCAGAAGGCAGTCGTAGACCCCCATGTTAAAATAATCGGCTTTACAGCAGAAATAATAAATCCACAAAGCAATGGATGCTGTCACCGTAGCTATGCACAGTATTTTATACAATCTATGGTTCAAACTATCAAACCAACTGGACCTAAGGGCCAAGTGCACTTGGATCTGGGTCCCGATCCCTGATGTGAGAGCCCTCTAAATTCATCCAATGAGACCAACTCTTGAAAATTCAGATAATGTTCAACTTGTTTTAAGGTTTACGGTTTATTTGCACAAAACAAAACAACAGAAATACAACAAAAGAAACAAGTTGTGCAGGTGAGATTTAAGAAACCCTTTAGGGCTCAAGAGGAATCTCACCTCAACAAACATGATAAGCAAACACAAAAGTCACGTAATCTAGAAAAGCAAACAAACAAGCAAACAGAGGGTCGATGGCAGCAAACTTAAAATAAGCAACATAAATCAAGCAAAAACATAATAAAATGATAAATGATAACATAAGTCTAATTTCAAGCAACTTAATGAACCCAAATGAATAAATCATTTTATTTGGTAATCCATCTATCACTGCCCGTGTATCCAGTTATGCTTCTTATCCTAATCCAGCTTGCGTTAATGTAATTACAAATCACTGTATACTGCTGGTAAGTAAATAATTCTCTGCCATGTAGTCCCTGCTAGTTTTCCATTGTATTTTCACACTTTGGACGGTATGGCAGTGAAACGGCTGTTAAATTGGATCCTATGTGGTGTTGAAAGGGTCTTTAAAAGTCTCAGATTTAACTTGATGAACCCTGAAGACAGCCTGATTGAATGGTTTCTAGCAGAAGTGGTGGTTGTAAAAGGCTGTTAAATGAGGTTTAAATATGACAGCAGTGTTCTTGTGGTGTCGTCTCAAGCAGACTTGAATCTCCTCCTGGTTAAAATCATGTTTTTTTAATATCTTAAAAGAATAACTGATCGCATTACACATCATTATCTCTCTGTCTGCAGGGTTCCAGAGTTTGTTCGTGAGAAGCGTTTCGGGAACTGGCTGAGAGACGCACGAGACTGGGCAATTTCCAGGAACCGCTACTGGGGCACCCCAATCCCTCTCTGGGTCAGCGACGACTTTGAGGAGGTCAGGAAAACACACAAATGCGCACTTGTTATGTTTTAATAGAGTACTTAATGCTTCTAATGTGTCCTTGTACTCTGCAGAGATCACACAATTTGTCTGTGTCATGACCAAATACCAAGACAGTTAGTCTTTTCTCTGGGTTGGCAGCGCTCACAAATCAATCTGGGCTAAGCATGAGAGGGCATAATTGAAAAGTTGAACTCTCCATAACTCTCACTTTTATTTACCATAGAAATGAGTTTGGGGGAAAAATGTCTTGTGTCTCTCCAAGGGAAGATTGGTCCACTGTGAGGGTACAGAAATCCAGCTTCTCTCATAAATTGGCAGGGTGGAAATTTCTTCTCGCTGACCTCTTTTTGACACTCACATAATTTAGCATATCTGGCCCTTTTTCATGTGTGTGGAGGCTTGTGTAGGAGAGACTCTCTGGCACGGCAGAGAGAGGTGACCATGGTGTCAAACCAGAGTGTAGCGTGACTCTGTGCTGCGAGTCAGAGTCAGCTCCCCTCAGGCACCATTACCGAGTGCCTCCGTAAACTCGACACATGAATGATTCATTAATGTAAACAGCAAATAAACACGAACCAAAATGTGTTGGTTTCTCTTCATGCCGGTTAAGGCGACTTCAAAAGGTCTTCAAGACAAACAGCGATCGTGGGGGGAGGAAAGGAAGGAAGACACGGAAAATAAGGGGAGGGAGAGGGGATGGAATAAATTAGCTGGGGAAGAAAATGAGGAAGTGAAATACGCAAGAATGGGGGAAAAATTGAGATGAAAAGAGGTAGGAGGGAAATAAATGAAAAAGAAGACAGTGGAGAAGTCAGCCAAACTGTATAAATGTTCGTCTGGTTATGGATGTTCGTTGCCAAACGGGGCTGACTGTGTGAAGTAGACTGAACTGAATAGAGATGTCAGAATTGGGTTGTTTGAGCGTTTGAAAAATGAAGTGTTGGTCCCCTGGCTGAAAGAGGGACAGCCAGCGACCTGCTTGCTGGAAATAGCATTGTGACTGTTTCCAGAACACTCACGCTCCCTGGTGCCTCTTTCACACACCCCTCAGCGGCAAATCACACACCCAACACTAAAGCTGTAAGCAAGTGTGTCTGTCTAAATGTGTGTGTTTCTCTCTGTGTGGCAGTATGATTTCTTCCTCCCAGTATTGTTTCTTTTTCTTCTCTCGTGCTCTCTCTGTTCCCGTCTTTTCTGGATATGTTTCTTTTACTCTGTCTTCCTTTGTATACGACGGTGGTGTATCAGGCTGTATCTGGGCCATGATACCTGGCGCTGTGGTAAAACTAGAGCAGAGCCTACAGGTTAACTCTCTGAGGAGACCAGATAACACACTTAACCATACTTTCTAAGGTAAAGTTACTCGGGAAGTGTGTTGAAGTAGGCCTACTTTTAAGTTGTGCTGTATTGTGACAGTTTACATAGGAATCATAGAAGAGAAGAGAGTCAGCACTGATAGTCCTTTGTAGGTAACTTCAAATTAGGGTACAACAGGCTTCAGTTTCTGTGGGTTTAAAGGAATCGTTTTAAATTTGCTGCGAGTTACAGGAAAATTATCATCTGTTACTACTTTAATTCAACATAAACACTTACAAAACAGAGAAAAACAGCAAATACTCACGTTTAAAAAGCTGGAACCAGCAAATGTTTGGTGTTTTGCTTCATGATTTAAACAATTTATTGATAATTCAAGTTGTTGGTGGTCAATTTTCTTTTACATCAACTAATTTATTAAATGATTTTCTAGAGTTTGAGGCCACAACTACACAATTTCAACGGCACACTCACTAAAACTCTAAAGTTTTTGAGGCGCAGATAAAATTTTTCTGACCCAGCACATCCATACTGATGCTTACACCTCTCAGCTCATCTCCCAAGTGTTATGTTTAATAGAGACCTGATTATTTAACAGACCTTGTAGTTGCTGAGATGTACTCTATATTCAGATACATGAAATTTTCGAGCAAAAACCTGAGAAAGAGGAGCAGTGATTAACCAACTTATCATTTCAGCAATAATTGTTCATACATGCATTCAGGACATCAAACTGTGCTGTGCGTGTGTTGTGTGTGTGCTCGTCCATCAGGTGGTGTGTATAGGGTCCATGGCTGAACTGGAGGAACTGTCCGGAGTCAAAGTAACTGATCTGCATCGGGAGAAGTGAGTCACTGATCAAAGACTGAGATTATCAACCATGTACATGTGATAAGTTTATGGTATGGTGTCTCGTATGTGTGTGTCGCTGTATGAATTTGTCCATGTTAAATCAGCCCTCTGTCTCTCTAATGTGACCTGTCTGTCTGAACCAGACGTGTGCTGTGGAGCACAGATCTCTTTACTCTTCCGCTCTTCATCCGCTAATTACCTTTAATCACTTTCATGGGGTTGGCCATCTTTAATTGATGAGGGAGAGGGAGGTCGCCTTTGTCCTGCTCCTGTGTTTGGGTTGTGTGTATACAGTGTGCCTGAGCAGGTCTGGAAAAGTAATGAAAATGATTTCGGCAGTTGAGAAGAATAAAAGAAACTCATCTAATTAAAGAAAAACTAATAAACTCTGCAGAGGTTTATCAGATATTTAAAACAGGGTTTTAAAAGTGTACAGTGGTTTGAACTTTACTAAATACAGAAGATGCATCTCTATTAACTAAATGGCAGACAGTTGCATCACATTATAAGGTCTGAAGTGGCCAGCTCCCAGAGATAATGGCTCTGCCCTCAGTGCGAACATTTTAGCAAAAATCTTAATAACACACCACAAAATGACGTATTAAACTACTCAATATGTACTCAGCAGTGCACTTCTGTTTGGAAAATTCCTGCTTAACACTCTGCCTCTCCTCAATAGGCCCAGGAGCAGAGCTCTTTAGAGCAGCAGAATACTGCAGCAGAGCAGCTTTAGTGGCCAACAGCAGATTAATTACTAAAGGGGTAATCTGCAGTTTATAGGCCTGAGTGCTAATAATTCTAGAAATGTGTAGCACGTTGTTGCTGGAGGGTAAGAGAAAGTAAATGGGCTTTATCACCTTCCTGTGGATATGTGATGTGAATATTTAGTTGTTGTTTTTGTGGTGATTTCCCCAGAATAGACACTTTTACAGCTGCAGTCGTCAAAAAAATGAGCACGCATGTTGGCAACAGAAGTGGTGTTTCGCCCCAGCCATCCAGACGAATTAGCAAGCTTTAAACATTGAATTGAAACTGTTACCATTATTAAAATGATCGGTTGTTGCGTTTGTCAGAATAGATATATCAGCAGCGGACTCAGCGTCTACAGATTTCCAACAAAATCACAACTGTTTCAGAGCAACAGGTGTTTAGGTGAAAGGAGTTGTTTATTATTTGTATAAGAGAGGGTAAGCACCACTGTAGTCAAACAAGTGTTTAAAGGCAGAGTATAATACCACTATAATTCCTGACTGAACCCAACCCGAGTCCGAGACAGTTATAAGCAAGCCCGGCCTGAACCCGACAGACTTTCTGATTTTTAAGTCCGAACTCGACCCGAGCCCGACACAGTTTGTTACCTGACAGTTATTTTTATGGACAGTGTGTAAATGATCATTTAAAGACTGCTATTACACGCAGTCAGCAGCATGTCATTATACACACACTCAATTGGAGCAGAGCCCGTGTTTCGTTCAGGCGTTGTCATGTAAATAACAGATTCCAGCACTTGAATATGCCATAGCACAACACAGCAGCATGTCAAGTGGGCCAAACCCGAGCAAAATTTTTTATTTATTATCCGACCCCCGACCCCCAATTACACAGGATGTGGTGTTAGAAATCCAAAGTGCCTGCGGACTCTGCATGGCAGCGGCGTCTTCAACTCTGAGCCAGGCTTATACCTGGCTACATACCTAAACATGGAAGACATGAGCGCTGTGTTACTCTGGTGTTGTTGAGGAAGACTGGACAGCATTCATGATCTTTGGTTGTTAATGCTCTTGTATGGCTTCAAAGACTATTGCATTCATATGTGCATCTTATACGTCATTGTTTACAAAGTGTAGAAGGATCTGTACAGCTAAGGGAAATTTGCATACATATGGATTTAATCTAGATTTAGTGGGCAGCTCGCACACACTGACACTTCGTACCTACTGTAGCCAGGTTCATTTGTTTTCCTCAGCTTATGTAACTTTACTGAAGAAACAATGATTTTGTTCATGGGCTGAATCTGAGTCGGTATATGGAGTAAATTAATCCATATCCTTGTGTCTGAAATTTATGACCCAAAGCAATAACATAGCTTATTCTAGTGGGTGTCAGCACAACGTTAGCACCACTGTTCTTTTCTTAAACCTCGCTCCCAGTGAAAGATTATAAAATCGTTGTTCTGTACTGCAGCCAAAATGCCTATAGAGCCATGGATCAACCACATAGTGTACAAATGTTTAAAAAGTTCCCTGTGGCCACGATAAAACCTGAAATAAAACCAAACTGATCAAATTGTTATTGCTGCTATTAGTCTCAACAGTTGTACCTCCTTCCTCTTTCTTTCCCTCCCTCTGTTTACACTTTATCTGCCCAGCATTGACAATCTCACCATCCCGTCACGGTGTGGTAAGGGCGTGCTGCGGAGGATCACGGAGGTGTTTGACTGCTGGTTTGAGAGCGGCAGCATGCCCTACGCCCAGGCCCACTATCCCTTTGAAAACAGGAAGGAGTTTGAGGACACCTTCCCAGCAGACTTCATTGCTGAAGGCATCGACCAGACGAGGGGATGGTAAGCTGTGGATGAATGAATAGACAGAACGAGGCTGACAGATGAGGAATTGAGACCTTCCCTGCTGAGCTCATAGAGGGAACTGACAAGAGCAGAGCATGAATGGATGGATGGATGGATGGATACAGATAAAATCAGGCAGATGAGCTCCTCGAAGACTTCATAACTTTCAGTTTTGAACTGAATGGATCTGTATCAAATAACAGCAAATGGCTGAATGAAATGAAGTGATTAATTAAGTTTTTCCTCAGACCTACCTTAGAGAAGAAATAAATTGTAATGTTTCAGTCCTGCTTGTTAGCCTGACCTCGTGTACTATATACTTTTTTATCCTGCTGTAGGTTCTACACCCTCTTGGTGCTCTCCACAGCGCTGTTTGGCAAACCACCCTTCAAGAATGTCATCGTTAATGGATTGGTACTCGCTAGGTGAGTCCATTGACTTATTACCAAACCCCTCCTGCTCGTTCTTCTGTGATTTGCTGTGAAAATTCAGTCTGTGCAGTAGTGATCTCCGCTGTATCAAGCTCCCACCCATACACCTGTCCAACCAACTGCGAGCAGCGCCATCAATCTGTTTTGGCACAAATAGCTGTCAATCATGAAGCCAACTCCCCTTTTTACAGCATCACATAACTAATTAAAACCAAACTTGTCAGAAAAACAAACACTTGAACAAACATCAGTATGATAAGAATGATCTAAATTAAAAAAAACTATCTTTGGGAAAAATTTATTTAACATGCACTTTGATTTTTTTGTCTGGCCCTTGTCCTATCTGCTAACATGGACGGGCAGAGTTCATGACCTACACTGCAGCCAGCTACCAGGGAGCAATCAAGATGTGCTGGCTTCACTTTAGGGGAGCCGTCACGTCATCCATCTTTATTATGCAATCTACGATCCATAGTAACAATTAGTGGCCGACCAATATGGGTGTTTCAGTTGCTGATGCTGACATTTAGAGAGCAGTTTGGCTGATGCGTCTGCCAAAATGCAACAATTTAATAATGATAACAAATGAGACACAAAATTACTGAACTTACACGAACAATCTTTTTAACACTATTTTTATTTGCTTTGTAACTGTTTGCTTACATAGAGCTGCACTCTGTCTACAGTGCAGTTATTTTAGATTAAAAAAATGTGTCAACTACATAAATGTCCACAGGTAATGAAAAAGCTCAACTTAGAAAAACCTTTTGGTGAAAAATAAAGTTTTAGTTCACTTATCAACAGCATTTATGTGTTAGAAAAAATTTGGCACTGCTTCCTACTTCGAGACCTGACTGGGAGTGGGGTGGGCTTGAGCGACTCAGCGACTGTTTATCCTTCGGGGCTCTCGTTTACTGCGTACAGTAAACATATCATTAAGTGAACGAATCATTAAGTGCAAACGAAACATGTTCTCTCGCAGCTGACTTAGAGCTCATCTGAACTGACAGGCATTGACTGATGCCAATTATATCAAAAGCGCATGAATTGTCCCGATTAATCAGCCAACCGACTGATCTGTCTACCAATACCAAGTGTTTCTCTAGTTACTCTCTTATTTCCCGTTCAGGTTTTGGCTACACAGCCAATACTCACTACTACTATCCATATTGGATATTGTCTTTCAACGGATTTGTTGACAGTAAAAAAAAAAAAAAAAGAAAATACAGGACTTTATCCTGTCAGTCAGTTTCAAACACATTTCTGAGTTATTTCCTTCAGACATCATTTTGTGTATTTTAGAGTTCCCTTACTGCATTAACAACCTCATCACAGGACCCCGCCTCTTTATAAATGTTGGTCTTTGCAACCTCAATGCATATGTGATTTGTTCCATCTCATAACAGTTTCCATATTTTTTTAAACCAGATGCTGTTTTATGACCATTTTTAAATCCATTTTCTCCTCCCTTCCTCACCTCCTCATTCATCTCCTAGTATTTCTGCTGCTTCTCATGATCAGTGTGGTATGTGTGCTGTAACATTTAGCGCTTAGAGCTGCTCTACAATAGGGCTATTTGTCCCCAGCCCCGGGGCCTAAATGCAGCACTGTGCTCACAGGCCTGCTGACCTGGAAGGACTTGACTAATTTGAATACCAAGTACATGGTTTCTAACATACACTTCTGTGCATGCATGCGTGTGTATGTGCATTAATGCCTTTGCTTGTCTCGTTCCTGCAGCGATGGACAGAAGATGAGCAAGCGCAAGAAGAACTACCCAGATCCAGGACTGATAGTGCAGAACTATGGAGCCGATGCCCTCAGGTCAGCTCTGTGCTTGAATGTGAATGAATATGTGTTTCTGAAGCATGAATGCCTGCGTGCCGGTGGCATGGTACTGTGTGTTAACCTACCTTATGTTATTAGCAGGCATGGCTTTAAAAGGTTTGAATCGCTGTCCACTCTTAACTAGGCTTGTTCTCCGCCCTGCAAACAGTACATACACCCTCACGCATACTGTACATACACATTCATACACACGTTTCTCCTCATACATTCGCTCCTTCGCCCTGAGCAGTGAGAGTGCCATGGCCATATGGCCTAATGAATAAAGCACTATGCAGTTGCGCCATATGCTCACATATATATGGATGAAGAGTGAGCTGCAGAGATAAAGAGAGAAAGCCGTCTGTTTCTCTTTAAAGCTTAAAAATTTACAATATGTCTCTTTTGTGCCTTAAAACTTCAGTCACATGGTAAAGTGAGCTCCATATGAATTTTGGCTGCCAATACTCTTACATTAGCTAGAAACTGAACCAGTGAGTGACTGAAATGAAGACTGTGTTTTTGTTTAAGCATTGTTAGTGTCAACCGACTGTCTGCACGTTGGCTCATTTTAAGGTGCCCAAAAGTATTTAACCAACTGATGGTTCTGTCTATTCTGCATTTTATTTCAAATGTATCTTTAATAGCTGCTGCTATTAAAATTGCTCTGGGCCTATTTCATGAAGTTGCATCATGTTAGCTTGCTTCCAGAATCATCATCAAAACCTTTTCTTACCACTCTAACCCAGTGTGCTGATGCCTGCCACAGACTATTATATTGATGTGGATTATTCTGAATATCTGTCATTGTCATGTCAACGGTGTCTTTATTTGGCTTTAATGAAGAGAAGAGATTACTCTGCCCTGAGATGCTGTTGGTAAAATTAGGTTTTGGCCCCAGAAATTTGTGCAGAACATATTCAAGGTGGACATTTAGCCTAACTGGTAAAGCTAATCCAATCCAGATTTGTCTGACAGCTGAATAGCTTTGCATTAGGAGCCGGCCTCACAGCTTTTCTTTAACTGTTTTCGATAAGTGTTTTTATGTTGACCATATAAAGAGAAGTGTTTGCCTCGGACTGTCGTGGCAAGAAGTTTTGAACAGGATTTTAACAGCCTCTACGAATCTGCATGAGCGACATACTGAAGTTCAAATGCTGCTTTCAACCCACAGCGGCACTTTAGAGGCATGTTGTACCTGTTAAATGTCAAACAAATGACAAAGTGACCTTTTTTAAGCCGAGAGCAGCTCTTCTTGCTTTGCTCGCTGATGTATGCTGTCTGCATCTGCTAGATACAGTTTCAACAAACGATGTGGTTCATTCCCTTATAACTCTGTGCGTTGACGGCTCACTTGCAAGGATGTGCATTGGTTCTGGTTTTTACCAGATCTCAGTTCGACAGCTGGCAAACGCAGACTTCAGTGGCTGACAATTTTTAAAGGAATGCAGTTGCATCAGGCTTTATGTAGCTGATATTGAAATAAACCCTGACTGACCCAGATACTGTCAAAGTCTTGCAGAGTCACTTGGGACATCTCTATCATTATTAGAGAAATCAAATTTAAACAAATAATCATTTGTTACATTGCAAAAGTTTACAGTTTATTAAAGGCCCATTTCCACCAAACACTTTCAGTATGGTACATCTGGAACCAGAAGTACCCTTCAGACTTGGTGGCTAGACCCTGGCATTTCAACTGCAAACAGTACCCTCAAATGTGGGCAGGGTTATTGTCAAGAGCAAAGATAAAAGTGTATGTCATTTAAAACTAATGGAATGGTCCAAGTTGTCATGTGGAAATTTAAGGTGTGTTGATTGATTCATGTTGTCAACTCATGCATTGAGTAACATTACAAGTAATTGTTCTACCTTAAAAGTTGCTGGCAGTCGGCCCAGTGAATTAAGTTTTATTTTCTCCGACTCCAGCTGCTGTGAGAGGCAGCAAAACATCCTTTCATTTTATAGTTACAGTTTACTAATAAATCTCTCCACAGTATGAACAGTGGTTATATGAGCCTCAAAACCAGCCACAGCTCAGCCCTGAGCAGAGTGACCGTCCTCTACTGACCAATCAACAGACTGCAGTG
>JAPZEB010000012.1:14542334-14552701 GCA_029783705.1 Chaetodon striatus
ATACCCATAACCAGTAAACAACCATAAAAACCAGAGTCTGATCATTTCTATGGAAGTGGGCAAACTTACAAATTCAGTAGGGGATCAAATACTTATTTCCCCCACTGTATATATATATTTGTTAGAGCAAACTTTTTAATGAGTGTATATTAAGTATGGTTTGACTCATTCTCTCATGCCCCCCCCGGTGAGCTTCGTCTGGGCTGTATAATTTATGGTGGTTCAGATATGTGGTCTGATGATGCTGAGACGCAGTATGGTTCCATGGTCTTGAATTCTGCATGAACAGCATATGTACACTGTTTATCTCTGCAGTGATAAATGTTACTGTATGCTGCCATATAACAATGTTTATTTTTAGGCTCCGAACATTAACAGTGGTTCTCAACATTTTCATAATGTTGTTGTTAATTTCAAGGATCCATCATGGTGGACGGCCATGAGCTTCATGAGGAGGACCTGAGGCTCATGTACACCTTCGACCAGAGCTCTGGCTCAGCAGCCCAGTATGAAGCACACTCTGATGCACAGGTATGCTCAAAATTCAAACCCAGTTAGTTTTGCATCATATACCTTTTGCTTGCAAATTTAACGCCATTCAGGAAAAATAATTTTTAAAAAAGATTTCATTCTTGACTTTCTGTGGACAACACAGCTTCCTTGTTTAGGGAATAGAGTATTTAATTGTTTGCAAGACAGTATGAGTCTCCTCTGACAGGAATGCCTTCAGGCTGTCAGTGGTTATCTGAAAATCGGTTGTCTTTATTATGTATTTTATATCTAAGTGCCAACCTCTTAAGAGACCATAAAAACAGCTGTTTATTAAAGCAATAGTTTGACATTTTATACACTTATTTGCTTTCTTGCTGAGAGTTGGAGGAGATCAATTCCACTCAAACGCCTTGTTGCTACATAGCTCTGTCAAATGTCAAATGTCCATTTATTCCTATGAGAAATTCCATGGTCTCAGATGTGTTAGCAAAAGTCTGTCTTACTTACTTACTGGGTCCAGATTTGCCTTGAGTATGAACTTGAACTTTTGTGGCAGACTTCGGATAGACTGTGTGGACTGTGTGCCACAGGAAGTTGGCATGAAAACAAATTAATTAACAGGCTGATTTTAATTCAGTTCAGTTGCTTGACTATATTGTTAGTCCTAGTCATACAAGGAAGGGAAATGAAAACATTGGTAGCATGCTAGCTGTGTAACATACAGAGTGTATACATAGTCTAGGTCCCTGTGTCTTTTAACAAAATATTCCACATAACAGGCGACGCACCTGGCAGGCCAACCCCCTCACTTAGTTGTTGTTATGAATTATTTTTCCTCTTTTGTCACAATAATGTTCCATGTTTATATTCCATAAGACTGGACAGGGAAAAAACTATAGACTGTAAAATAATGGATGTAGCTCCCATGATGTCACCTACTGGTTTGTGGACTCCCATTTTGAAGCCTTGAGTTCAGCATTTTGGCAGTCATCATCTTGGTTGTTTTTGAGTTTGAGGTGACCTTATTTTAGTGAGAGCTGGCATTGTGAAGGAGCGAGGGGTGGATCTGTCCAAAGAGCTGAGGACACTGTCAGCAGCCTGTCTCTCAAAGCATCCCACCCCTAATTATGTGTACCTTCAAGCTTTAATAGGTGAGTTTTACAGAAGTTTACCCCCCCCGAAAAGTTGTGATGAATGTTGAAATTAACTATAAAGAAGCTACTGTCAGCAGCCGGTCAGCTATTTTAGCAGAAAGACTGGAAACAGGAGGAAACAGTCCGCCTCTCTCCAAAGGTGACAAAGTGTGCCAACCAGTGGCTCTAAAGCTTATTAAATAAAACCATATATTCTACCAACATGTAGCAACATATCGTTGTGGATTTATAAGGGGTTATAGAATACAACAGAATAGAAGTTTTATTGTCATTGTAGAAAGAATATAAAACTAGATTAGGAGTGCGACATCTGATCGGGTGCCAACTAGTCAATAAAACAAGCAAGTAAAAAACAAAGAAACAAAAAAAAAAAACACATTATAATCATTCATAAAATCGGAATGTAGAAGAACTGGCTGTATCAAGCTGTTGGTTGAGTGGATTGCACTTAGTAAGTGGGGTATTGCATTAAGTAGTGGATTGCACCTAAAGAGCAAACGTATTTAATATGTATTGATTTAAAAGCCTGATGACCCACCAGCAAAAATTGTTTTTGAGACTATTTGTGTGTGAATTTAAGCTCCTGTGTCTTTTAACAACGGGGAGGAGAGAGAACATATTGTGACCTGGGTGGGAACAGTCTTTTATGTGCCAGAGTACATCCTGGCCCTGAGCAGCAACTTCCTAAAGTCTCGTCATCACTAAGAGGTTGCCAGCCAACCAGAGGAGACTTCTGGAAGTTACTGCACCCAGCCAAGAAATAGTCCCGTCTTTATGCAACACTAAGCTAATCATCTCCTGGCTGTAGCTTCATATCTAGAGTACAGACCTGAGGTTCGTTCTTCTTATTTAACTCTCAGCAAGAAAAATAATAAACGCATTACCCAAAATACGCGGCTGTTCTTTAAACTGGTAGCAGTTACATCTTCACCCATGATTATGAATCACATCTCACAACTGTTTATCATTCGTGTACTGTTATCACAGAAAGCCATCCTATTCTTACACTCTTTCTAAATTTGTAATCGCTTGTTAACACACATGAAAAGGTACAGACATACACATGCTCTCCTCTCCAACCCTTCTCTCTTTACTGCTACATCACTGTCGTATAGATTGAGCGGCGAAGTGGACTGTAACCGGATCTAAAAAACATAAATGCTTCTCCGCCGTTGCTCATGCACGGAGCTGCCTTATACTGTAAATGCATTTATTTTTCTTTACTGTAAGTGTGTGATGTATGAAATCATTTCACGGCTAAGTGGAAACCAGCATGTATGCGTTTCCCACAGGCCCTCTCTAATCAGTGCTCCTCCAACCGTACACACACCACACGGCTGCACCTTAATACCAGTTTACTGAGCTGGCTCTTTAATTCTCTCTGTTACTCTCGCTCGCTCGCACCGACTCTCCAGCTCCCATCTGTCTGTCTCTCTGTTCTTTCTCTCTCATATTCCTTTTCTGTTTGCTTTTGTGTACTTTTCTCTGTCACCCTGTCATCTCTTTCCCTCCTTCTTCACATGATAAAGTGTTCAGAGCTGGCAGCAGCTCAGCCTTACACAGCATGACTCTCATTCTACATTAGTGACTCACACAGACTACAATATTGCCATTATTGCTGCTTGGTTGGTTGTTTTTATTTATTACTTTTACATTATAAATGTTTGAACAACAGTGTGAGGCAGACTTATCTCATAAAGGTTGCTCTTTTTGCCTTTTCGGCTGTGTAGTTTGTAGCATGGGGCTGAGGGAGTCTGGTTACTCAGAGGCTACAGTAAACTCCAAGGTCTTCACATCATGTGAAATTCTGTCACTCTCTGCTACTAGTCTGTCAAATGCATATTGCAATAATTGTGTGGTGATTAGAGTACAACCTGTCAACATTAAAGTGTTGCAGGAGCACACTGTTTGTTGTTACAGTAACAGGAAAATATTTAATTCATGTCCTCACTACGGCTAGAAACTTTTTCATGTTTAATGTGCCAACCTAGAACTGACTACTTTACATAGTTAGATGATTGTTGTTCTTTTTTTAGGATTATAAAGCATTTTCAAAGGTTTTTTTTTAATACAAGATAGCTAAGTATTTTATATTTCTCCTTATCCAAGTATTAAAACTTAGAGTTGTCATAAAAATTTGATATTTGTGTTCGAATACATACTGAAACATCCTGGTTTGCCCCCACTTAATTGTGAGAACCCTGTTATAAATAGATTAGTATTTTATTTATCTCTCCTTAGACCCTCAATTTGGATTAGGACAACCCCCTACCCTAATGCCGAATATATCAACACACCTACCTGTAGGCACTGACCCACATCAATTAACAAAAATATTGTTGATGAGGGAAAGCACTACCATCTTAATATCATCCACAATAAACACAACTAAAGCTAAACCTCACATTGCTGGCTCAGTAACACTGCAGCTCCAATTATGTCACTTAGGTGAGACAAATTAAATTACCATCTAAACGAAGCAAACAAGTTGAAATGCACTAGACAGGCAAGCTTATTACGTAATGATGTGGGCTTTCTAAAGCGCTTTTTACACAGAGGTCACGCGATGCGGCCCAGCAAAGACCCTTTGATATGCTGGTTTTGTTTTTTTACACAGAACCGAACAACATCGGCATCATGCCATTTCGATGTGTGATTTTAGATCGCATGCCAGCGTTCCAGACAAGAGAGGTGTGATGGACATGACGTGTAACACAACAGTGTCTGCTTCTAGTTTGACATATAATATACGTGCTGGCTGCACTTTATAAACAATAACAGTAGCATAATGTGGCAAAAACAACCAGTTACCATCCCTGTGATATGGCAGCTGATCTCGTCCTCTGCTTGGATGGTAAGGAGCTCCTGGAACTAAGTGTCTTTCTAATTTGCAGGCATTTTCATCCGATTTTCTTCTTCTTTGCGTTAGCTGCTAACTGCTACAAGCTGCTTTTTAAATCTCACAGCTTTCGATTGCACACATAACAACTTGTCAAAATGTCATACCTGTCTCGTCCATAATCCCAGGCTGCCGGCTATCCCTTTTACACAGACGTCGATTTGGCGCTGTTACTACCTTCATTGCCGGCTTGAAGGCTTAAAAAAGAGGCAGAATAACTGAGTAACATTCCTGCCTTGAACAGGCTTTTAAAAAGGGCTTAATGAACATTATTCCTCTTTGGTAACTGGGGATACCTACTGATAGATACCAGAATCAGCAAACATTGACGCACTTCCTTTGTGCCATCTTGTCTTTTTCTGATTGGGGCAAAAACTTAAAACTTTTTTTTTTATATATGAGGCAAGACTCCCATATTAATCTTTGGAAACATCGGTTCTGTGATCATTTTTGTGATCAGTTCAATATGTATCTTAAACCCTCCTGTTGCCCTCTGGGTCTGTTGTCTTTAGGTCCTGGTGCTGCTGGATGTCACCCCTGACCAGTCCATGGTGGATGAAGGCGTTGCCCGAGAGGTCATCAACCGTATTCAGAAACTACGCAAGAAGGTGGGACAATTATTTCAGGAGCACTACTAGCTCTGGAAACTAGAGTGACACATAACACACTACCAGTGAATTTTACAATCCAGTGTCTAATGAATAGAATACGACATATTAGAAACACTTTGCCAACACATGTAATTGGGGCTGTGACAGGGTGAGCAAAACATGCCACTGAGGCAGTTTGGGGAGTTGTACTGGAAGACAAAATACCATTCAGGGCTGTTTCATGGTGAGCAATGTATGACAGATAAGCAGGGGGAAGGAAGTTGACTGACTACAAGAAGCATTTGGGAACATTGTACATTGGGACTGAAAAAGATTACACCTAAGTCTTTGAGGTATTTTACCGGATGACAACATCCTTCACATCCTCTCCTGCAAGAGTTGTGTGACACTGCACGCTCTCTAGAATTAGAAATACACAAGATGATACAGTACGAATGCAACAGTGTCTCCGGTTGAAACTATCCATCTTGCGACTAGAGGCACAGTATTTTTTCAGGAGATTTTCCTCCTTATGCACCTTTTAAACAACACTATGATTTTGTCAGTGATCTTTGGTCTTACACATCTTAATCCTGACAGTGTCTTCACCACAAACTGTGTCCTACTCATATATTCTGATAAATGTATTAGGGCTGAAAGTTGATCAAGAGAAAATTAATTAGCAGTTATTTGAAACTGTCATTTAAGTGATTTATGAAGAAAAAATGCCAAACAATCTTGGTTTACAGCTTCTCAATATAACACGCCCATGTTATGATTATATACAGCAGACATTAGAAAATGTTGACATGTGGAAATGCGATGAGTAAAATGGGAAATGAATAGGGAATAGATAGATTTAATGTGTACCAAGACAAAAAAAATAAAAGAGCTGAAAAATGGAATGAACCAGTGAAAGATAAATAGAAGGGCAATTTATAGTATATAGATTTATATTATTTATCCACTCTGTTTTTAATGATTTAGCCAAAAATGTTATTCAGTGAGGTAGTCAGTTATATTTTTAACCTACTAGACCAGTGGTCAGACAAAACAATTATTTAATGACATCATGCACTCAAAGAAATTATTTGGTCAGTTTTCAGGTTTATATATTTCCATTACATATCAAACTTCCATCCAATTGTGTCAAGAAAATCTAACTATGTAACTATAGCTCAAAGAATGTACCCAAGTTACTATGATAACGTTTATGTAATTTAAGTTATTTAATTCTGTGTATTTCAGACATGTTAATGAACATCAATATATTTGAAATACATAGAATTTTCTATTAGTAATTACATGAACTTTATTAAAGTAAATTCAACAAATCTGAAATAAATAGAGTATATCAGTAATTATGTAAACTTAATTAAATGAATAAGGTACATTTTATAAGCTATAGTAACATAAATTCTCTTATCTCATCTTAGTTTGATTTGATTACTTAACAAATACATTTTGGGTTTTGTCATTTGATAGCAAAACGTAAACCTTAAAACAGACCAAATAATTTCTTTGAGTGTGTTGTGCTTAGGGAAAGTGAACTAAACTAGACTGAACAAAACCTAAACAAAACACATCTACTTCCATATATAAACATACTCAAGACAGGTATGAAGGCCATGGCCCTGCTGCAGCGAACGTGGGTTCGATATCAACTCCGGCCTTTTGCTGCATGTCACTACCCTCCATCTCTCCCCATTTCACACTAGAACTATCCTATCTAATAAAGGCAAAAATGCCAAAATTTTCTGTATTATTTTACATTTCCCTCCCTTTGATCACCCCGTCCTCCCCCCTTCCTCTTTATGTCCCATGCTAATTTTGTCAGGGCAGTTTTGAAATCTTTCCACTGCAGCGTCACAGTTAGAAGTTTCTCCATCATAAGGCAGGCTTAATGGAAGCTTAATTACAGTCTGGCCCCTTTCAGATTCTAATGTTGGAGCTTTGAAGTGGTCTGGGGAGTAAAGACGGATTAGCCAACAGCCCCTTGTTTTCACAACCAACAAACAGTTTTTTCCGTCCCCCTATAGCAGTGGTGTGCACTGGCTCCCGGCCAGGCTAAATTCCTCCAGTTATTTCAAACTGAGATCTGTTAGGAATTTTCCACCCTGGGGATGGGAATTAATTTTTAACAATTCTTTGACATGTTTGGTCGTAGTAGTTTGTGGGTGTGCATGCATGTTTTTATCAGTGTTCGCAGGGGTTTTTGTGTGTTAGCAATATGCAGGGTTGAGAAACAGTTCAGCGTTTCCTTTTTTTATTGTTTTTTATTGGGCTGCTCACAAACTGGAGATCTCTGTAGCTCTATCTGACACACACACACACACACACAGGCACACACACTGTACTGGCCCCTTCAGGGTAGGGTCAGTACCTTGACTTGGCAGGAAAAGCCTATAAACCTTCCTCCATTGATTGACTGCTCCTCTGTATCTAGCTAACGTTATTCCTCTGCCCTTGAGCCACATACTGCAATTGGAGTGTGTGTGTATGTGCGTGTACTATACAGTCAATATACATGTGTGTAGAGTTGTGCACAGGTGTGCACGGCTGCACACTGCAGATTAGGTTGAGATCAATGTGTTTGAATGTTTCAAGGTTAGAGGAAGCTGTTAGCACACAATGCCAAAATAGGCGGGCTTTCATCCAATAAAAAATCTCCCCTTGTTCTCCTCTGCCTTCATTTGTTCCTACACTGTCTGATTTTTGCTTTTATAATCCCCACCCTCTCTTCTTTTTGGCCGCCCTTCCATTTTGTTTATTCCATCCCCCTCCCTTACGTCTTCTCTCAGGTAATTGTTTCTCGCAGATTTCATTTTCTTATTGAAGAGAAAAAAGCTTTGAAGAGAATTACTTGTCACAAAAATGTGATTCTTTGCATCCTTGGCAATCATTTGTTTTAATCAGATAACAAGTTTTTCTGTTATTGTGCGTTGTTGTTTGAAAAGCTATTCAAGCCGTACTTTGAGCACATTTACTCACTTTTGTTCCAAGTATCTTTTGGCTCTTTGATATTTGTGGAGCTTTTTTTTCTTACCAAAACAAACAGCCTTGCTTAAATTCTTTTAGTTTATATATTTAAACCCACTCTCTACCTGTCTGTCCATCCCTTGTCTCACAGGGTCATTTAGTGCCATCAGATGAGATAACCGTGTACTACCGCTGCCAGCCAGAGGGGGAGTACTTGGGCTCTGTGATCCAGGCTCACACTGACTTCATCCTGGCTACCACCAAGGCTCCACTGCTACCCTTCCCTGTCCCCAAGACTGCCAGCGTCATCATAGAGGAAAAGACTCAGGTATGAAAGAACACCTCAGGGCAAGCAGGATTATTGTTCACTGTGCTGTAATACAAGCTCAGTTTAACAGGCAGCTTGTAGTGTAGCACGGCTGTTCAACATTTAGGGAACATGCTGCATACAACAGACTGTGTGTTATCACAAGCATGAGTTGGTCAGAATGTTTCTGGAATCTTTTAATGATGAAAATATACCTCTTATTGATCCATATATGAGCACTCTCAGGATGTATTGGTGGTATTGAAGAAAATAAAAACTCAGACATCTTACTCTCTCTGCCTCCTTCATGATTTTCTTTTCTATGTTGCAGCTGAAGGGCTCAGACTTGGAGTTAACCATAGTAAAGGGATCTTCAGCCCCTCGAGCTCCTCTAAATGGACCAGCTTGCAGCTACGTGAACGTCAGAGTGAAGGTCAACAACAAAGAAAAAGGTAGAGCATGTGAAGGACAAAAACGAAGTCTGTCTGAATATTTATAACTGTTAAACTGCCAGTGGAAGCTGCTCTCTGGTTAGTTTGCATTATGCTGATTCTTGAGCTAATAGGATATGTACCTTTCCATTTTTCCTTGTCTTAGCTGTAATTCCGTATGTGAACTGTTTGGCTACATTAGTAATCCTGTCTGACTGGTTTCTTGCTCAGAGGGGGTTGTGCTGTTGGAGAACCCCAAAGGGGATAACAGACTAGACCTGGACAAGCTCAACAAGGTGTGCAGCAGCATCTTTGGAACCAATAACACCCAGCTTAAATTCTTCAACGGCGGCACTGGTGAGAACTGGTTTTATCTCCTCAGAAACACTTAAATGCAGCATATCACTGTTTGGTTGGAGACATATTATATTATTGAGTGACTGTGGGTCGTCATATAACCACCTTCTAGCTACAGTCTCATATTAAGACTTAAGTACTTAACATTCACTGTTGTAGCATTTTTTAATTATTATTCTAGTTTTCTATGGAGCCTCAAAACTGATAAAATATAGAAACAGGTTCTCAATGATAAGTCATAAAAAATATAACTGAATACATAAAATAAATAATGTCATCGGTACATAATTAAAACGTATGTTAATATAATATAAAGCTTTATGCTTTTCTATTATCAGTTGATTAAATCAGTTAAAACATGGATTTTTTTACTTTTTATTTATCTTTAACTAGCATATTTCTGGATGCATGATTTGTCTAAGTATTTCCTATTTTTCCCCCACACATTATTTATAATTTTCTTTATGCCTATATGATAATAACATTGAAGTGCACATATAGGTTCAGAGCACTGATTTGTCCAGGATTGGTCTGTGTACCAGTCACTGTATATAAAGATGGACGACGTGTCTCCACTCCCTCCAGCTGTACAAGAATGAAGCCAGAATGTCTCCGATGCGGCCGCTGCCATGTTGTGCTGGTGATTTCATTTGGAGCCAGAGTCTGTGCAGTAGAAATTTCAGCAGTATCAAAATCCCACCCATTCATCCATCAAACCAACTGCAAGCAGCCTCATTGTTGGCGAGCACACTGATTGGCCCACACAGCTGTCAATCATGACTTTAAACTGCCTTTTCATAGCATCAAATAACTAATTAAAACCAAACTTAACAGAAAAATGAACACTTGAACATACATCAGTGTGATAAGAAGTACCTTAGGTAGCAGAAACTATTTCACGTGTACTTCATTAGTTTGCCCCATGTCCCATCTGCTAACATGAAGGGGCCAGACTTTATGACCTATACTGCAGCCAGCCACCAGATCAAGATGTTTGGGCTTCAGTTTTGGGAAGCTATCTTGTTGTTCATCTTTACATACATATGGTGTGTACATTGTATAAACATTTGCAGCAGTAGGTACAGCATTTAAGCCAGCAAGCTAACCCTTGTACTTTTTATTTTGTTTTTAGTCGATTTAGTTTGACATCCTGAGAAG